>JACXGI010005480.1:19613-46885 GCA_016801175.1 Esox masquinongy | reverse complement strand
TTCTGACTATTTCACATTATTACTCATGTAAGTGTCTCAAAAAAATTGTTTTCAATACATCCTCCATGTAGCTGAGGGTCTGCAGAATCCCAGAATACAAAGCACTTCCTTCTACTATAAAGGATGACCATTTTAGAAGCCAAAATGTCAAGGTAGTGACAGGCGGACTTTAAAACCCTAGCCCTTTAAGTGTTAAAGATAATAAGCAGACAGAAAAGCATTGAGACAAACTTTAATAATGCAGGTGAAAAACTGTGCCCCTTCTTAGTGCTGTCTTACGTGGGTGACAGCATGTTTGCCTGCTGCTGCTCCACACAGAAGACGAAATCAGCTTTATGGCAATACCAGGATAACAGTAAGTGTTTTGACCTGCTAAAATGTGTACGGTTTGTGTAGTTTCATGGGTTTAGTTATCTTGAAGCTCTAGGCATGTGAAGGTACAGTATTCATGTTCAAACCTTTTTATTTTTTGCAGGGCAGGACGTATGGACAATCTCCAATGGGACAGTATCCATTCAGAACCAACTATGCAATAACATTATCACTTAGATGGCTTTCACATGGTTACCTGATACTATCTGTCTGTGCTGATAATGAAGACTTGTCTGTAAACTCCTTGTTTGGGAGGTGGACATGTCTGACAGAAAGTACAGATGACCAGCGCAGTTAAGTTTTGGCTAACTGCAACATCTACTGCCTGTACTATAATAACTGAAATCTAATTAAAATCTAAAATTATTCAATGAACCATATTTCAGACTTGATTATATCTTTAGTACTGCCATCAGACAACTATCTCCTCTCTTGGACAGGGGATTTTACCTGTCCAAGAGAAGACAGCCCTTACAACAACTATTAAATGTCAATGATAAACTCAATATTAAATTGGCTATTACAAATATTAAAAAAGTCTATGGATATAGAAGTCAAATAAATGCCCATAATTCATCCATAATTATTTTATTAGAAACGATATAAGAAATGCTTGTCAAAGCTAATGATATTTACCGAAGTGTTTACTACAGTAGCTATAATACTCTGATATTTAGTGATCATTTATGCACACAAAGGGCAGAAAGCGAATCCTATTATATGAAGTTACAATGTTATATTGAAAAAAAATAATGTAAATGAATTCATGAAGATTCATTGCATCATGTCAGTCTGGATTGAATAGACCTGGTTCATTTTATCAGTTCCTCTGCAACTGCAAAATTATTTTTTGAAAACAATCTATATTACCTTCATTTTTTGATTTCCTGTTTATTTCATTTGTCCGCAAAAATCATCACAATTTTATTGCAAAAAAAACTGGCATACCGAAGAACTACAAAGAGGGGTTGCATTTTCTACGAATCAAACATTTTACCCTGTAGGCACATTTGAGCCACGCAAAATATAATTATTGCTGCAGAAAACACTGCCTTTTTTTCTTTGATATCACAAACAATCTCAGCAGAGTCCTGGGGGGACTGGTCAATGTAGCTCAGCCTTGTTAGGTAAAAAGGAATTGACCACATGCTCCATCTCTATTCCAATTCGTAGGTCCATCCAGTTACTCTTTCAGCCAAGTGAGAAGTTCAGGTGTGTAGTAGGTGATGATGATGTCAGCACCTAGAGAAGAAAGAAGAATATGTAGCTAGTGCAGTAGTTTCTTTATCAATAGAACAATAGAACAGAGCACTGTTCTTAGAAAACCTCTCATCTCACCTGCCCTGCGGAAGGCAGTCATAGACTCCAGTACAGCAGTGCGCAAGTCAAAGGCTCCAGCCTGGGCCGCATGCCATAACATTGCAAACTCCCCCGACACGTTATACACCGCCAACGGGTGTGTTGGGTGCTGAAAGGGAAAAGAGAAGAATGGTAAGAAAACGTTTGACTGTGAATACTAATGTTTTCAGAAGAGAAGTTTAATAGGCATGTTTTTACCTTAAATAACTTAAAATTCAAGTACCCTTAGAAATTAACTTATTATTGCTTGGTTATTTAGCTCAAACTGTCAGTCCAACTTCCAAGCCTGAAACTCAGTGACCAGAAAGGGAAAATTAGGGAGGACACACAGACCTTGTCTTTAACCTCCCTCACAATGTCCAGATAGGGCAGTCCTGGCTTCACCATCAGCATATCTGCCCCCTCCTTCACATCCCTGTCCTGAGGCAATGACAAAACAAAAACTCAGTGACTGGGTAAACATAAACACTTGGTCTTCCTATCACATATAACCACATCAGAGAAACTTTCTTACCACTGCTCGCAGTGCCAGGCCCCTTGCACCAGGGGGTAGCTGATAACAACGTCTGTCTCCAAATGCTGGCTTGGACTGTGCTGCATCCCTACACGAATATAAGAAACTAGCTTAGAATATGTTATTAAATGGTAACTTGTGTCCTATCTATTGCATTTTATATACATTTTAAGTTTAATAATCGATAGGTACCTAAAGGGACCATAATAACAGGATGCAAATTTGGCACTGTAGCTGAGCACTGACACCTGAAAAGGAAGAAATGCCATATCACAAATAGTTTCCTTACTAAGGTTTTCCTTATAGCAAAAGCTTCCCTTTCTTGGAACATCATTTTCTTTTTCAAATTAAGAATACACAGAGTTGGTTAAAAAGTGTTGGACAGCACATTCACAGATGTTCATGTGCTTGGCCAGTGAGCGTGTTTCCTAAAGCCATCGGCTAGTGAGAGGATGCACTAGTAAGTACAGTACACTTGTATAGTACATGAACCTGATTCATAAATGTGGAAACCTGCTCTTCTATTGATCCCCAATAATGATGCTCTTAAAATAACACTCATCATGACATTTTGCCTATGTCTAATCCTACATCCTGTTCTCATAACATTATTACCTACTCTCATAACTACTATTCAGCCTATTCCAAACAGAATAAATACCATTGCTCAAAACGATGCTTGTTTAATAGATGGAAGTTACATCAAAGCTGCATCTTTCTCACATGTTAATTGCATACAGTTAGGCGCGGAAATATTTGGACACTGACACAATTTTCAGAATTTTGGCTCTGTGCGCCACCACAATTGCACCAGGAATTGCAACCATTTTCATACACAGTCCCCTTATTTCAGGGGCTCAAATGTAATTGGACAAATTAACACAATCATAAATAAAATGTTAATTTTTAATACTTTGTTGAGAATCTTTTGCAGGCAATGGCTGCTTAAAGTCTGGAACGCAAGGACATCACCAAACGCTGGATTTCCTCCTTTGTGATGCTTTGCCAGGCCTTTACTGCAGCTGTCTTCAGTTGTTTGTTCATGGGTCTTTCTGCCTTAAGTTTTGTCTTCAGCAAGTGAAATGCATACTCATTCGGGTTGAGATCAGGTGGTTGACTCGGCCATTGCAGAATATTCCACTTCTTTGCCTTAAAACTCCTGGGTTGCTTTCGAAGTATGTTTTGGGTCATTGTCCATTTGTAAGTGAAGCTCCTTCCAATCAATTTGCTGAAATTGGCTGAATCTGAGCAGACAATATGTCACTATTGCTTATTGATGATGTGAGAGAAGACAGAAGCAGCCGGATGAATTCTGAAGTATGTAGGGATATATCTTTGCAGCGTAAGGATAGCCTGTTTCACTTGCATTGAGAGCTCTTTTGACCGCATGTTGTTTACAGATGATGTGGTATGCTTCAGATCATGAGCCATTCCAAGCCTTCTCCATACTTTTTTCTTCTCATCATTCTGGTACAGGTTGATCTTAGTTTCATCTGTCCAAAGAATGCTGTTCCAGAACTGGGCTGGCTTTTTTAGATGTTTTTTGGCTAAGTCTAATCTGGCCTTTCTATTCTTGAGGCTTATGAATGGTTTGTACCTTGTGGTGAACCCTCTGTATTTGCTCTCATGAAGTCTTCTCTTAATGGTAGACTTGGATAATGATATGCCTACCTCCTGGAGAGTTTTCTTCACTTGCCTGCATGTTGTGAAGGGGTTTTTCGTTACCATGGAGAGGATCCTATGATCATCCACCACAGTTGTCTTCTGTGGACATCCAGGCCTTTCTGTGTTGCAGAGCTCACCAGTGCATTCTTTTTTTCTCAGAACGTTCCAAACAGTTGATTTGGCCACTCCTAATGTTCCTGTTATCTCTCTGATGGATTTATTTTTTTTGCAGCTAAGGATGGCCTGTTTCACTTGCATTGAGAGCTCTTTTGACCGCATGTTGTAAATGCCACACCTGGCATCAACTCCAGAACATTTACCTGATTGATTGATGAAGAAATAATGAAGGAATAGCCCACACCTGTCCATGAAACAGCTTTTGAGTCAATTGCCCAATTACTTTTGGTCCCTTGAAAAAGAGGGGGCTACATATTAAAGAGCTGTAATTCTTAAACCTTTCCTCCAATTTGGATGTGAATACCCACAAATTAAATCAGAGAGACTGCACTTTCAGCCCATATTCATTATTTCACTGTAACTTGACTATATTTTGGTAAACAGCCAATATATCAAAACAATTGTCACTGTCCAATTATTTCTAGACCCAAATGTAGATCTAATGATTAATTTGTATTTTGCCAATGAGTCTTGTAAGATCATGTACGGGTTGGGGCTAGGGTTAGATCAAGGTATGCTTTGTTATAAGTTAAATATGTTTAGATAACAACAGAACATCCATTTGTATCTGTTCACAGGAAGTCACGTTCACAGGAAGTCAAATTCTGTCAAAACAACTATAATTAGCCAATAATAATGGGCTTATAATACTCTGTTGAATTCTGGGTAGCCACGACCTTGTATAAATTAGTGTGTTTGCCATTTTTCCTGTGAGATGAGAATAGCAACCAATGCACCACACGTACTGCAATACTATTCCATGAACGATTGAATTCTCTCTCCCTTGGCTCGATGGGTACATTCTTAACAAAAGTGACCACTACACCTCATGGATGATATCTTACAGCCTACAATAGCAATGCATATTCGCCAATTGGTAAAACATGAGAATTTCTTTACAATGATAACATCTGAAATGCTAAACTTGGAGTTTGACAGTATTACAAATTTAACATTGAGAAATTTGACAATAGCCTTTTCAATAGCCTACACTGTATAAACGTTATATCATTATATATTTTCATTATAAATAAAATAAATTGCACTTCCCTAGCAAGAACAATAGCACTATAACCCTACTACCATACCTTGTTTCCCATTTCATTGGACATTAGTGACTGTTTGATGGCTCCCACCCGCCCATCCATCATATCAGAAGGTGCAATAATGTGACAGCCTGTAAAGAACAACATTATTAGACTACTGACACAAGTGTGACACCCCATTAACAACATTAACACTGGTGTTGATTTCAGAAAAAGACTAGATAACCGTGGGCTGACCAGACTCACCAGCGCGGGCGTAGGCCAGTGCCACTTCAGCCAGACGCTGGCAACTAGCACCATTGTCCAGAGTCCCATCCTCCTGCAAGATTCCTGAGGAAGAATCAGGGGCCAGTCTTTAACACTATAATGTCAATAGAAAGTAGGTAAGCATCAGTTGAGACCTAAAGAAACGTGATAGAGTGACTGACCACAGTGTCCATGGGAGGTGTAGGGGCAGAGACAGACGTCACAGGCCATCAGCAAGCCAGGAAAAAGAGACTTTATCTTCTTGACAGCTAACATTGCCGGAGTATCGTCTGTGTCTGCACCCGAACCCCTCTCATCCTGAGAGGATGACAAGGTGAGCAAGAAAGCTGGCATCAGCCTTTATAATACATACTGAGGAAATACAGCTGAGTGCATATCTTACTCTACCTTAGCAATTTTTGCAGGCACTCCAAAAATCAGCACACACTTCAAGCCCTTTTCTACAAGGGGTCGTAGCATGCCTTCCAGTTTATTGACTCCATACCTGAGGAAAGAAAGAGATTGAGGGGGACACAGAGAACTACATTGTTCAAAATAACAATAAAATAATTACATAGTGGCACTTAATTAGCAATACATTATAAATTTATTTAATCTCAATAGTCTAAATTAGTTTTAATAAGTGACATAACTATTGACAAAGTAAGTTTAATACTGATACACAATAGTAGTCATAGCCAAATGGTGTTTTTAGGAGTGATGATTGTGAAGGACAGAACTAACGGATTCTCCTTATCTTGACCCAGTCTTGGCTCTGGATCCACCCTGCTCCACAGTATTTATCTGGAGGTCACAGCCTTGCTCTCAATGGATACCATCCCCCTCTTATTATCACTCAACCAGATAACAATGAGAATTTTCATTCAATGTATTTTTGTTTCAAAGACATTTAAAACATGTCTTCAAAAAGCACACTGTGGGTATTCAACTACTATACCCAATGTACAGTAGGTAAGTTGTTACTATACACTGCAGTCTATAAGTAGTTACTGATACAAGTGTTAATTTTTGTCTCTATGCTCCAGCGCTTAAATGATACAATGATGATGTAGTAAAAGCACAGGCTGTCAGCTTTAATTAGCATTTTCATCCATATCAGATACAGTATTTAGACAGAACATCAAGTGTTGTACATAATCCCCCGATTTAAGCGGACCAAAATTATTTGGAAAAATGTCATCATAAAAGCATGCACACAAGAGCAATTAATGTCTCTGCATTTGGAGTTGGTTGTTGGTCTGACAACACTAGGACCAAACAAGTGTCAATGCAAGTCAAGCTGGTCATCGTGATGCAGAGTAAAACATTCAGACACATGGCCAAAACATTAGGTGATCCATTAGGTGAAAAATAAGAAAAAAAGCACTAGTAAGCTCAGCAATGGTAATGGAATGGACCTGCTAGACCAAGTAAGACCTCTACAGTCTTACTTGGTCTAGCAGGTCCAAAACACAAAAAAACAGCCTGAAAGAGCCTGCAGACTTCTGGGAAAAAAGGTATTGTGGACAGATGAAACAAAGATCAATATGTACCAGAGAGAAGGTGTGGAGAGAAAAAAAGCACTTGGCATAACAAATTATATGTGAAATATTGAACGTTCTTGACCGGCCTGTGTTTGGCATGTGTTTTACTTGCTAAAAACAAGATTGAAGGCAAAAATGCCCTGAAACAAACAGGAACTGAATGTGGCTGCAGTACAGGCTTGGCAGAGCATCACCTAGGAAGATACCATCTGGTGATGTCTATGGGTCACAGACTTAAGGCGGTCAAATGCAGAGGATTAGCAACAAAGTATTATATATTATGTTTATTGGTCTAATTACTTTTGAACCCCTAAAATGTCAGAAGACCATGTATAAAAATAGCCATAATTCCTGGATTATGGATGTAAATACCCTAAAATTAAAGATGGCAGTCTATACTTTAACCTCTTCGTTTTTTGTTTAATTTCAAATCCAATGTCCTTCTAGTACATAGCCAAAACAACAAAACGTGCATCCTTGTCGAAATAGGTATGGACTGCACTGTAGATGAGATTATCAACCACATGAATAGGTAGTCTCAAATTATTACCTGGCCTGACGTGGCAGACTAGCAATTGGCTCCACAGCATCAGGACTGTCACTGTTGGAGAAAAGAACTGTTGTATCACAAAAGTACATAACCACCCAAATAAACATTATGACTGACTTAGACAAAGATACATCTGTCATTTGTATCACAACATCCAAAAGTCCTTCTGTCTTTATGGTAGAGGAGAGCAAAGACGTTACGTGACAAAAATGGGGTAGATGAGGTTCTCAGGTCTCAAGTCGGAGGCACAGGTCTGCCAGTATCTGAGTGTTGGATGGAAATAGCCACTGTGAAGGAGAGACTCTGGCTGCATCTTGACCCTTTGGGAAAGAGAAAAAGAAAATAAGAGGTTAGACAATTGCACCTTCATTCACCCCCACATTTTTTAGATGCACTGAAATGAATTAATGATTTACTCATTCACCCACATTACCTGACCAAGCATGCGTGAAACCTGACTTAACTAAACAATAGAATGATCCTGAGTGACTGAAGTGATAATGCTGGTTCACACACAGCTGAAGCAAGAGTAATTGCTCACATTAATGAGAGCACATCCCAAACTTTTTTTAAATTTGAACACTTCAAGATTATTTACATGAAATGTCTACATTCAGTCACATTTTATTCTGGTAAGATAATTATATTTGAATCAAACCGGTGATGAAAGACAGATGAACGCAAAAGCATGCTTGGACAATACCTAACCCCCAAGCTGGACACATATAGAGCTAAATGTTACTTGACAAACTCGTTTTATAGGCTATATGGCTGATTGTCAAAAAGACAAAAGCTTGTTGGCTTAAACAACTAACACCGATAATAGTATCTATTATTATTTTAAGCAAAATGTTAAGCATTATGACTTATAAAACAATGTCATAAAAACAGAAAGCTGCTAGAATCGTGGTCAAATTTACTGATACTTAATGTCTGCGACATGCATTACCCGACTAAAGCACCCTTGCAACCTACATACATTCAGATGTAAAGTCGATTTGTTAACTTTGAAACATCCCAAACATTTCAGCATAAATGAACATTTACAAAGGTAAATTTTACCAAAATAAATGAATGACATTACTCTTACCTTTCAGATAGAGTACTTCCGTCTCTGCTCCTTCGCTGGCGATTGCACTTAAAACATTATCTTACCAGCCACCGTACACATTCTGTATTATGAAGCTAGCGACAACATGGTCACGTGTGTATGTAAGATATTTTCAAAATAAAAATCCTCTTAGATAACTGCTACTTAGCTGTTACAAACTGTTTTTAGCTGTTTTTTAACTGTTTTTTTCTAATCATATTTTGAAGTTACAACAGCATACTGAAAACCCAAACACTATGTTATGGAATTTAAAATATTATTTTAAACAAATAACACATCACCAATCATACTCCACATGATCATACAGTTACTGTAATTATTAATGGTGTCGAAATCAATTCAACTGTCAAAGAGACTTTCCGGATTTCTGGGTGCTGCTGGTTCTAAAAAATAAGCAAAATGGGTGGCGAAAATATGTCATAACAACAATGTCATGTATGTGCTAATATGTGTCCAATGTCATCAAAATCACCTGCTTTCATAATTGGAATTTCATGGCTAAGTGGATTATAATAAGTGATTTTACATATAGAATATGCACATATAAACAGCATATTACACATATAGACCAGTTTAAAAAAACATTGTTATTCAATAAAGTCATGGACTGTATATTGAACAGGTTTTAAACATTTCAGCCCTGGCTAGATTACTGCTTAAAAATAATCTAACTGGATTCTTGTAGTGTTTGAAGATTTGTATTGTTTCAAATGTAAAATAAAATGCAGTAGCTATAGTATTGTAATCAGGGAAGCCTTTTGGGCAGTAGACAGAAATGTGTCCAAGTCTGAGTGATACATCCAGAATCAAGTAAAGATTGTAATGTTCCTCCAAACACTTTACCAAGAGTTCAGTGAAAAAAATACCAAAATCAGAGATGACTTGAAAAAACATCTCTGTAAAATGACTAACAACTTCAACAGGACCACTGTAACCAACATCTACATGCTGTTGCTTAATCAATCAATCTAATTTATTTTATAAAACCTTTTTTACAGCAGCAGTTGTCACAAAGTGCTTTCATAGACATCCATCCTAAAACCCCAAAGAGCAAGCAACAAGAGTTAATGTGCAGTAGCTAGGAAAAACTCCCTTGTAGGGTCCAAAATAATGAAGAATTTACTTGGTCAGCCCTCTTCTGACTGTGCTGGGTGAAGATAATAAGAGTACATAACCTTATGGGCCAAGTCAATTATTTTGCATAATCAGAAGACTAGCAGATCAATAAATGCAAGTGTGCTGTGATCAGAATCCTTAAACAGAATCCAAGTCCACAGCATAACCAGGTGGACAGGACTGGAACAGTCAGGTAGGGTGAGGACAGTGGCCACAGGAGTCATCCAGCAGCAACCTGATAGGCAACACAATCAGGAGAACTTCGGGCAGGGACAGCTTCGAGTAATTTAGGCCAAGTAGATCTGAGGCATGATCCAAGTGCTCATGTCCTCCTAAGGTCAAACAGGACACTAGGAAAGTTTGAGAGAGCATTCCTAGAATTCAGACACTCCTTGGCCAGACTACACTTAATCTTAGAACTTACTAAAGAGATGAGTCTTTAGTAGACACTTAAAGGTTGAGACTGAGTCTACACCTCTCAATTTAAACGGCAGATCATTCCACAGTAGTGGAGCTCTGTGGGAAAAAAACCTGCCTCTAGCTGCTTGTTTTGAAATTCTAAGAATAATAAGGCCTGTATCTTGTAATCTTAGTGTACGTATGGTGTGCATGGCTTGACCTAATCAGAGCGGTAAATAGGAGCAAGTCCATGTAGCGCTTTGTAGGTTAACAATAGGACTTTAAAATCAGCCCTTGCCTTAACAGGTAGCCAGTGTAAAGAGGCTAATACTGGAGGAATGCCATCAAATGTTTTCATTCTAGTTAAAATTCTAGCAGCTGTTTAGTACTAATTGAAGATTATATATTGTCTTATCGGAGAGGAGCATCTAATCTTGAATTAACAAAAGCATGGATGTGCTTTTCTGCATAATTTTTTGATAAAAATACCCTGATTTTTTAAATGTTCCAAAGATGGAAAAAAGCTGCTCTTGAAAGATATTTTATATGTTCATCGATAGAGAGATCAGGGTCAAGGGGAAGGTCAAGGTTTCTCAAAGTTTTTTGGGATGGTACCGTGCAACCGTCGAAATTTACTGTGAGATCAGACAAAATATATTTGTCTGATGCCATTAAAAGGTCGTTAACCACTTTCACGAGAGCAGTCTCAGTGAAAGCAGTTAACGACCTTATTTCTCAGTGAAATACATATTATTTGTCTTCAAGAAGGCATTGAGTTGCGGGGAAACAGCTTTTTCAACTTTTTTTGTGAGGAACAGGAGGTTCGATATTGGCCGGTAATTGTCTATTTTATCCGGATCGAGATTCCATTTTTTTTTAGAAGAGGCTTTATTTCTGCCACTTTTAGTATGTTCGGTACACGTCCGGAGGATAGGGAGCAATTTATTACGGTCAACATAGGTGGACCAAGCGCAGGAAGTAGCTCCTTAAGTAATTTAGTTGGTATAGGGTCAAGTTGACAAATGGTAGGTTTAGAGCTCAACTATTTTAGTGAACGTCTCGAGCGATTCAGGATTTCTTACAGTTTAGCTTCCGCTGTCAGTACGCCTGGCCCCTCACTTGGACCAAACTTGTGGTCCTCTGGTTTGTCTTTGGAATCCCTCGCCAGACAGTAGGACTTGGTTACTTATAGAACATTTCTGAGTTATACAATAAAGTGCAGTTATGTTGTGTAAAGTGACCACGACCACCTGTGTTATGTAATTGTTTTAAATGTATGTAAATGTATTCAGAAAGATAGACTGGGAGGGGAAACAACAATATTCAGAATAAAGAGGCTGGTGTACATCTGCATCCGCAAAATCGTAGTGGTGTTTGAGATATATTTTAACAAAATAATATTCTAACGTAACAGTGAAGTGTAATTAGGTTATAACAATGACTTTTATTTTGAAGGTATTTGCTGAGACCCAATAATATTGCTCTTTTCACGGAGGTACAAATTATTCCGTGAACATACAAGATCTCGCGTTAGATCACTGTATATTTGGGAGAATTAAGGAAAACACTAAAACATCTGACACAAGTGTTTCAGTGAATTAAGGTAAACCAGAGATTGTTGTTAAAATTCTCTCATGTTCTACAGTTACCCATATTAAATGACACCTGCACAGGAGAAATAGCTCTGCGCAGTATTGATGGTAAGTTTTAGCTAACTAGCTAGCATTAGTGTACTGTGCGGTCTGTTGTGAGATGGAAAAGAGCTACGAGCAGATAGCTAGCTAGCTAACGTGTTAGCTGACTGGTACTAGCCTAATTATCTGAAAATAGTTTTTTACAAGGCAGTAAAAATATCTATTATAATTTGTAATTGTGAGACCTTGCTGTTGTCATTAGCAATAATGTGTAGCCAGCTAACTAGCTACGATTTAATGTCACTACGCTGGCCCATAATCATATACATGTCATGTAGATTCAGTACTGGCTAGCTTTCGAAAACTACCTTGCTATACTGAAAGTATATATAAACACAACCATGTGAGTTGTTGGTGTTATGTTTCTTCAGCTAAAATAAAATATCCAAGAAATGTTCCATTCGTACAAAAAGGTTATTTTTGTTACTTTTACCTATCTGTTAGTGGTTAGCATTGACGTGTGTCATATGAAGCAGCTGATTGAACAGTAAAGATCATTATACAGGACAGGTGCACCTTGTGCTTCCAAATGAAAAAGGCAACTCTAAAATGTGCAGTTTTCGAAGCAACCAATCTATTTAACAGTACAACCATTGATTACTCAAGTGTTAATATATTGAGAGAAGATGGTCTGTTCAATAACGTTGAGATCACATAGTAGGGTTAGTGTTGTCAAAAGGCTATATCTCCATGTTAAAGTACTTGTTTACGTTTGCTGAACACCAGTAGTCTAATGGAAACTTAATTAAAATCATAATACACCCATTGGTAATTTCCTTGAAGTCCCCCTGGTGTAAGCTTAACTGGGGCAGATGTGTAGTTTTTCTATTGACTTGATGCACACTTCCTATAGATCTGTGCAAATCTGCTACAGTATTAGTGTATCTTCTCTTTACAATATTTGTTCATGCTAACATGAACAATAATGGCCATATGTTCACAAAGTTGCAAATTATGATAATTGACATTTCTATATGTTGAAGAGTGTCAGCATTATAGTTCACATGGAGCCAGGTGTTTGTGATGCAAAACCCTAAGCAAAAGTCTGAATGCCAACTTGCTTTGTTGAGAGCTACACTATGGTTAATACATTGTATTTGTGACCATCATCAATTTAACCTTGTTTTAGTGTAAATTTTACTGTACAGAATGAGAATGTAACAGTTGCAACTGTTGGGGCATCTTTCAAATAACTTCAGTCTTGTCACTATGTAGTCTAGTAAAAGGGAACTAAAGTAAACAACGTTAATGTCACATTTAGATGTTTACTGTAAGTGTAGAGTCAGTTCAATAAATGTAAGTAAAATGTTATTGGCCTGCTCTGAATAAAATGTCTCTGTTTCTAAATAAAGGCCAAACACCTTGACTCCTTGAAGACATCCACTACATATGAAACTGTTCACTGGCCCACACTATTCCGTCTGCTCTCTCTTCAATGATGTAGGTGAGCTTGATCATCGGTGCAGCAGTTCCTTGCAGAAGACCAGGCATTCCCTATCGCCTTTGGTGGATTCCTGTCCAGAGATCCATGTCTCTCTTCCTTCACTCTTTACCACCCTGACTCTAGAACATCGCCTTTCCTCAGTAACCAGTGACTTTAGTGTGTCCCTGGCTGAACAGTCCTCCTGCGCATTCTCCATTCACCCTAAGGCCATGCTGTTCTCTCTGCGGGAGCTGGTCCAATGGCTGGGCTTTGCCACATTCGAGCTCTTCCTCCACCTTGGGGCTTTGTTGGTCTTCAGCGTGCTGGTTGCGCTGCGGGCAGATCTTTTTGTCCCTGGAATGAGCTGGTGGCTGGTCTTCGTCCCCCTGTTTGCTGCCGACGGCCTCAGCACCTACTTCACCGCCATCGTGTCCATCCGGCTGTACCAGGAGAATGAGAAACGGCTGGCCGTGCTGAGGCTGTTGTGGGTGCTGACAGTGCTCAGCCTCAAGCTTGTGTGTGAGGTGCTTCTGTGCCAGAAGCTGGCTGAGCAGGAGCAGGCGCGCGACCTGTGGTTTGGTCTGATCGTTTCGCCACTCTTCATCCTGCTTCAGCTGCTGATGATCCGTGCTTGCCGCGTCAACTAAGGCCAGGGTCCGCTGTGACAACTAAGGCCAGGGTCCGCCGCATCAACTAAGGCCAGGGTCCGCCGCATCAACTAAGGCCAGGGTCCGCTGTGACATTGAGAGCATGAGTCGGTTATCAGCCATAAAAGATCCAGGCTCATTAATGCTAAGTTACTGTTTTAATAAACTGACTATTGGGATGTCGTTGTTGGACTTGATGACTGGTGGTGTGAGGGTCATGAGCTTCCATTCCGTGTCTGGACAATGTGACTGTTTGTTTCCCATGATCTTTGTCTGCATGGCTCTCGGCTAAACACTGCTGCCTGTGTGGATAAAATGTATCATTATTTGATATATGTATTCATGACATTTTATCCTACAATGTGTCATCTTATTCCCACCTTGAAATGTCATTCTAGGGAGGAACATTTGTTTTTCATTTTAATTTGGTAAGACTGTTGCCAGGTTTATTGATGATTTACTCAATTTCTTATTTGCTTTTTGGTACCATTGTTGTATGTGTTGATTGTGTATGTAAATAACCCTTAAACATTTAAGATGGTTGAGTTCATAATGTAATATTCTTAATAAAAAAAAAAACTGATATGTAACATTAATTCTGAAGACATTTGTGCTATGGTAGACTTGGATTTTTAGTTGTCTTAATACCTGTGATGATGATGTTTTTCCACAAGGTGTTGCTGTTTAATGGAAGATGGGTGTTGTGACCCACTGCTTACTTTCCAATACCAAAGGCAACATGGGAAGGCTATTGAAATTAGAACAGTTCACAAGCGAGTTAATTAATATAATTATAACTAAAATTAATCTTTAAGGTTGCAGGAGCTTCATTTTGAGAAATGTTAGATTATTTTGGGTCCATCAAGCACTAATCTCATTTTATTTTCCAGTTGTTATGTTAACGACTGGATCCAACATCATTCACTCACCAATAGTATCACAAGATTCTGTGTTTTCCCTAAATTATGTATAGAAATGATAGACAGCTTGACCAAATTAATAATATTCTACTGTATTCCACCATTTTCTCTGCTGGCAAGGCAACAGCAAAAACTTTTATTTTAGGCCCATGGCTGCAGATATGATTTTTTTTTTTTTTTCCTGACCTGTAGAGAAGTTCCAGAGAATCAAAACTACATGGGCAAATTGTGACTGACTGATCTACAAATACTATTCTGTTGTTTTTTATGACGCAAGGTGATTTATAGATCATCAATTGACAGTCACCTTTAGTCTTTTTTGACCTTGTTGAACACAGACTATGGGCTTATTTGAGTGGTAACCCAAAAGTAGCTGAAATCAGGGGTGGGGCTTCTGTAACAACAGACTAAAACACTAATGCTTTAAGCAAGGCTCAGATCAACATGGTGGCGTTGCCGAACGTTTGTTTTTCTCTATACATTGTTGAAATAAGTCTAACTCATATCACACATTAAACTTTGATTATTTGTAAACATCAGTTGGTGAGAGATCTCATGTATGTACTGTATACGTAAATCAAGAAAAAGTTGGTTGTAGTTTGTCACATCTTTGGTGACGTTTGTGTGGGTCAACCAAAAACACCCTGTTTATTGTCTCACAAATAGGGCCTCCTATAAAACAGGCGAATGCTGCATTGTGCCATAGGCAAAAAGAAACTGCAGTCAAAACGTCATGTCCTTTGATCTAATATGGTGTATGGAATATTCATCCAAAAAGGCGTACACTTTTTATCACCAACTGCAACAGGATTGAAAGCCGCAACCAAAATTGTTCAATTACCAAAAAATTATTTTGAACATGAACATGCCTTATTTCTTGTTAAATATCCAGAGGTTTCTATAAGTGTGTATCACGTTCTGTACATGTTTATTTTCTATGCACTTTCAGTGATGGAAGTGGGTTCTTAGTATTTGATTGATATAACATGCCTGACATCTGCCAGAGTTCCATTTCTGGCCAGCCACTCTTTAGCTGTCGTTACCAAGAGTTTGACAGTTGGCAAGTTGAGTCCTGCTATAAACTATATCCAACAAATGTTTGACAGCATCAAACTGACTGTCAATTGACTAAATCCAACAGCTTGCATCATAAATAACTCATTAATATTTGTAGATCAGTCAGTCACAATTTACCTATGATAGAGATGATAGTTTTATCTTAAACCTGTCCAGTGACACTGAATCCTGCTGCAGCGTCCGAGGAAATCTATTTGTAAGAACATCAGTGGACGTGAGCAGAACCATCCGTATTCTTGAGATGTTAAGGGCAGAAAAAAGTTGGATCTGCAGCCACTCCTCTTTTTTATGAGTCTTAGACATTGCTCTCTTTCTCCATCCATCCGTCCCCCTCTATCTTCCGAGGTACAACCTAGAAACAAAACATTATTTCCTTATAAGGGGACTTTTACTAATAACTCCTTCACAGGATGTTGTTGTCTCCTTCGGTGTTTGTATTTCAAGTGGTTCATTATGATAAATCACTTGTAGTGATAGTGCAGTGATAAATGTTTGATGAGGGGAAGTAGTAATTTCTGCCTTGTACTCAGAATAGGCTCACTAATGTGTGTCCTAATGTATGTATCTCAGCTGGGCAATTTGTCTAGTGGTATCATCGACCTTCCTGCTCAGTAGATACGAGTAGCTCTGTTACCTCTTCATGGGTCAATATTCCATAGGGCGCTTCAGTACCTCTACCTCTCACTATACTGTGCGGGTCCCCAATAAGTGGAAGTTCCATGGCAAAATGGAAAGAGCAGGTGACTTCCACTTTTGGACATGGAGTTAATTTGACACTAAATTCTTTGAGATATATAATATATATTAAAATGTTGTTTGTGTATTGATTTAATTATGTATATGTTCACAAGACGTTAAAGAAATAATTTCAACTAAAGCTATAATTTCAGCTACATATCCTGCAGCTTAGTTTTGCTTGCTTGAAAATGTCTTCTCAAGCTGGGGATTCAGGGGTTGATAATAACCAGTTGATTACAGTCAGTTGAATTTATTTTATTGTATATCTTGAATCTCTTATTCTTTGTTTTTTCCCCAACATATCTCCCACCAGCATGTGTGATGGGAGATATGTAGTCATGTTTGTAGTTCTAATGAACTGTGGAAGAATAGGCTAACTGTGAACATTTCTACTAACTGTGGAAACGTTGCAGCTTCATGCTTATTGTTGGCCTCATCTTTCTTGAACTCCACAGACTACTTTTTAGTGAAGACCAGTATGTGGGGATCTAGTTTGTTTTATATAACGCGACATCAAACACGACACTTATTGGCGACAAATTGCATCGCCCTGCGCCCGTACATACACGGGGAGTAATTGAAAGGATTAACATCCAAATATGTAATGGATCAATTTTGACATTAAGATCTACAAATAATAATGAGTCGTTATTTATGAGAATATTTCAGTTGCAGTCACCTGTGACTTTTCAAACTCCACCACAAACCTTTCATCTTTTAAAATATTGGTAGCCTACGTCCATGTATAACTCATGATTTCAAATTAAATACATGTTATTTTAAAACAAATTGAGCGGACCATAACGGGTTTCAAGGAGGAAATAACATTCACTGAAAGGGTTAAACAGCCAAAAGGGGCTGAGCGCTGTTTCTTGACTGACAGTTCCTCCTTCCTTACTCAACAATAGAAAGAGGAGGGATTTCTTTTGCTAATTGGTGATCTGTTTGGAAAAGGGGGTGTATTCTAAATCGATATGACCAAATGGGGTTGCTTCTTGGGCGTAGCTGTGAAGACTGAAGGATGACGTTGTAGGTTTACAGGTGCGGAGGGCGGGCCAGGAGTCACTGGCAGAAGATCAGCGTAGCAGGGAGGGAGGAGGAAGAACGTAAAAAGACAGAAAGAGACCGTGGGGATGAATGTATATATGCGATAATCGGCGCTGCAGGTACAGCGAAAGACAAGTGGATACAGCTTTCCGTCCCAGAAGGGGAACCCCATCTCCCAAGCCCCGGAGAAATTCAATTTCTCCCCACAATGTCTGGTGGAGGAGAAGTTCGTGTACTCCGCCAGGAGGCTGGGCAGGAGAGCCCAATGATGCCGGCCTGGAAACGAGAGATTCTCGAACGGAGGAAAGCAAAGGGCGGCGGGTCTGGAGCAGGTGCAGCAGAGCCTTGCTCTAGCGCGAGCTCGTCGCGGGTTAATGGCGAAGTAACGGGAAATAGCAGCGCCTCCAACAAAGACAATGGAATCAACGCCAATTCAGGTCGTAACTACACCATCACTCCAGCGAGCCAGCACTTCGCAAGCAAGCGTGGCAGCTCCCCCACCTCCCCAGAGCTCTCGCCGGTGAAAACAAACAAAGACCCCTGGACTGCCACCGACCCTTATGACTTAGAAAAAACGGTAAGGGATGACGAGGGACATGAAAGCCTGGTTCTGCAGGACAGTCTAGGTCCGTTACAGGAAAACCCCTTCATTAAACTGGAGAAGGAGCGAAAGAAACGTCAGGACAGGGAGAGTACCACTCGTCCTGTTCAACACATATTGGAATTGTATGGCAGTGTTCCTGGAATTCGGACTATACGCGCTGAAAATATCATTATCATAGAATCCGATCCGGATTACTTTCCGGAGGCCAGTGGAATTAAAAGCGGGTCTTATTTGCAGCAGAATGGGGTGAGCAGTTACAGCTCCCTCAATGACCTCTTGGACCGGAGAGGCAGTGGGGTTACGGAGATACGGGCTAAGGAGGTGGTAATTTATGACACCGCATTAAGCAGGAGCGAGGAGAACTTGAGCATTCTGGGTCGTCCTGGTCACGAGGGTGCATTTGAGACAGGAGAGGGTCAGGGCAGGGTAAGCCGCATGCTGCAGAAATTCGACAGCAACTATGGAAAACTGCAACCAAAGTCTCGCAGCACAGAGAACCTGCTGGACTTGGAGGCCAGTTCAAGCAGGCCAAGACAACGACCCAAGCCACAACCTGATCTGGTGCCAAAATACAAGTCATGCGCACAGCCTAGCTCACCAGTCCGCACCCTAAGCAACACACAGTTGTCATCCTCCATCTTCCAGAGCTCCCAGTCTTCCAAAACAAAGCCACAGCTCTCTCCCCGTGAACCTGACAGCAGCCCATGCTCTGACAGACCCCCTCAGTCGGTGTCTTCCTATCGCAAGCGTTGTGAGGTGAGTGGGGGTCTCAATGTGGTGGTCAGTTCCAGAGAAGAGGCAGTGGGGCCCCAGACCAAGCCTTTCAGAGAGAGAGACTGGGATAGCACAGAGGTGCCCCCCAAACCCAAGGTGCCATGCTCTCCGGATACCCGCAGGGTCTGCGTCGAGTCGCCCGCCGGTCCCTCCACACCGCCTGTGTCTCCCCCTTCACCTGGATTTGAGATCCGGCCCTCACCCCTGCCTGACCTCTCCCTGCTGCCTGCTGGGGACATCCAGGCCCGTGCCCTTGCCAACCTTCGCCTCCAGTCCCGCAACTCGTTCACTATCATCCCCAAACGCCATGAAACCGCCGCCTCCCCAGGCAGCACAGGCCCGCCTAGCCCTGTCAAGTCTCCTCCCTCCCAGAGAGCGGCAGAAATGCCCATCCTAGGAGTGCCAACATCCGTCACCCCTCCACCCACTCCAGCAGACTCTGAAAGGAAAGAAAAGGAGTGGGTTGAGATGAGAGTAGCCAGGCTAACCCAACCAGACCCTCCCCACCCCCCCACTGGCACCAAGACCCCCGTGCCTTCCTCTCCATCCCCAGTGCCCTCTGTCCAGTCGCCATTTCCAGAGGAACCACACAGTGACCTACCGGTTACCAATATAGATGACATAGACGTGGACCCCTCTCAGCCCGTCAGCCCCAGCCCCACTCCTGCGGTCCTGAGGCGAAAGGGGAACACCTTCACTGTGGTACCGAAACGAAAGTCAGAGCCACAGCCTGGCTCCCCGGAGCCCCAGGAGCCCTCCGGAAGGCCTGGTCCCCCCTCCACACCACCACAGGCCCCCTATGCCCAGCTGGGCTCCCTGCTGAAGAAACGTTATCCTGCAGTGGAGGACATCGAGGTGATTGGTGGGTACCAGTCCCTGGGACGCTCCTGCCTCACGAAGACGGGCTCTACTGGCAAGAAGGTGAGACATGATGCCTGAGAATGTCAACAGAACCCCCTTTTCGCGCTGATTATGTAACGGTTCCTTTTCTATTCGTGCTTCGTTTTGCGGAGTAACTAGTGGACTGTGTTATGTTTCTGATTTTGCGTTAGCTTTTCTGCCCCTCTCATCACACCTTCCCTGCTGGATTATATTGTTAAGGTGGGCACTTGCATTTAGCTCTGCTTTCGTTATTAATTTCCTTGTTTGGTTAGTCCCAGACACCCACCTCTCTAAACTATGGGACTGAATTGGCCGTCTAAGTAGGCTAAGTAGGCCTGTCTAATCCAGACCTTTCAGTATACACATGTTCATAGAAGGCCTTGTTCTAAATAACCCTTTTTCTGTCCGACAGAAGCGAGGGACAAAACAATATTACTCTGGTCTCTGTTGTGAATGATAGAGTTTTTAACATTTAGTTCAACCTGCAAAAAGACAATCCAGTCGTTGTGACTTTGAGCAAGGCGCTTAATCCTAATTGCCCCTGTAAATAACTAAATGACTCCCGGTTAAGGATGTCTGCTAAATGACTAAAATCCATAACATTTCCATTCTTTAATTAAAGATATTTGTCACCCTCAACCCAGCCCACAGATTACTGTGTATCTGCATTTCCCTGATATCTAGGCTATATATTTAGCAGTGCGGCACTGTCTCTGTCATAACCTAATCCTCTACCAGTCTCATGCCCCTTTCAACCACAGCTCCAGTCACCCCCAAGCAAGCTGTGTGTGTATGTGTATATATATGTGTGTGTGTATGTATGTGTGTGTGTGTGTGTATATGTGTGTGTCACTGTGCTTGTCCCTGGCCAGAGGACAGAGAACACAGGCAGTAACGAGGCCAGGCCCCTCAGAAGCATTCAGTGTTTTTGTCCCCGGGAACGCTACTAAATTCATTAGGAACGCTATGTTTGAGCTCACCAAATTCCTCCGCCTTTGTTGTTTGTACATGCATGCTTCTCTTGGCCACCATTTCACCACGGGCCAAGGTTTCTCTGGTTTAACTACTAAGGCAGGGCCACAATTACAAAAGCATCAAGGGTTGACTTGGGTAGGGTGAGTCCTACGGCATTTTCCTGAAATTCTTCGGCTATCGTTCTGTGTGAGACTAGCCTGGCTGAGTTTAGTTTGCTTTTCAGCAACTGGGTTGGGTTTTTCAAATGTTCTTTTCCCTTTTTAAATCCTTATGATATGAACTGAGCTTGTCATGTGCGGCGTTTTCAAAGGCATAAATCTGACTAGAATCTTCAACCGTGTATTGCCAACTATTGGGCTCTTATGATTCTGAAATTAACTTCTGCTTCCTTACTCATTGGCCATGGTTTCTTGTTCAGTTGTGATAGTTGTATTTCTGGCATTTTGACACAGTATGTTGGAGTAAAACCTCTGCATTTCTGTCACTGCCTATCTGAAATAATACATCACATGTACAGGTTTTCCACCCAGCCCTTGTATCCCTGTATTTACCACGTTTCTTAATCAAGATGTCCTTTGCTCCTTCACTGTTTGCTTGTGATCTTCAAGGAGGGATAGCTGGATATATATAGGTCAGGTTGAGCTCTTGTGCTGCACAAGCCATGATTTGCATAAGGCAAAATCTTGGAAGGACTTCAAGTATTATGCGTGCCTAAATGTAATGTATTATATGGTTGGCCTACATTCTCTCTGAATGATAATAGATGTCACAAAATGTGTAATAACATGGTTTATATACTACCATTCAGTAGGCTTTTGCTTCCTTCAGAACATCTTTTGGTGTATGTCTCTGTTGTGGTCCCTGGTACTTCTGTCATGGTATTCATTTTATTGTATTTAACCAGAAAGTCATTAGGAACACTTTATTATTACAATAATGACCAATCCAGGTTTATTACTGTGTGGCAAAGCAGAGAGGTGACGACAATACAGACAGTATTTTTATAAAAACTCCACACAATAACACAAAAGGCTTAATACATATTTACAACACATTATTAAAACACAGAGGACAGAAGAAATAGCGATTGATTCTCTAAAAACACTCACAGGGCTAGTGAAACTTGGGATGGAGTTGTGGCTGAGTTTTAAATCATGTTGGAGTTTATTTCAGAATTTAGATTGATCTCACAGGAATAGCTGTGACAGACCAGGGTGGAGTAGTTGGTTGTTGTTTTTTTAGGTTTGTGACTAGTTATTACAGGAAAGAGTAGACGGCCCATGTGTTTGTGACAGAACTACCAGGGCCCGTCCTGCTATTTGTGTTCTTCCTGTACTTCCTCCGTGTGTTTGCTTAGAGTGAGGCATCCAGACTCCGCTGAGGACTTCTTCATTCAAGCTGATGATTTAAAGGTTTGGTTACTATTAGGTTGTTCACTCAAGTACAGTAGTTTTGTAATAGTAAGTCCTGATCATTCAAGACTAAAAATAGTGCGCTCAATCTTTAATTAACCTTCATTCTATTGTAAACGACTCTGTGATAGGTTTATAATGCCCCCAGTGGAAATCATGGAAGTATACTCCTGGCTTATATCACTGATTGGTGACGTTCTGGGCATAGTCCATGGTCCTCATATGTTTTCAAACGTACTTCCTTCTCATCATGACAAAACCTATACCTTGTTTAAAAACCTTCAGCAGATAACAGAATGCCTAAATTATTTATTTAAAATGTTATGACCCTCACTTACACGTTCTTAGCACACTCATGGATCTTCCCGTTTGTCAGGAAATCATAATTTTTTCTCTCCGTCATGTCGTCACCAGGAACTGAGTGAAACGGCCTCATTTTTCACTGGCTGTACATTCATAACTGCGGTTTGTATTTCAGGCTGATCCAGCAGCAGCAGCAGCAGCTGTCTGTCAGTTCTTTGTGTGTTTCGCTTCTGGCGGAGTTTTGGGCCTGTTATCCAGCGATGGGACTTTTGATGATGAGTATTTGGCCTACTGTAGTTTGGACCAGCATGTTAAACTGTCAGATTGGCCGAAATGAAATGATTCAACAAAATAACAAAATAATCAAAACTCATCATCTGCATAGACTATCTAGACATAATTCCAAGAACAAGGTCAAGATCTGAATTTTACTACTGTATTTTACAGAGGTTGTTGTAGCATAACAAACAATATGAAGCTGCAAAATATTAAATTGAATCCTGGCAGCTGTCATAGTTTACAAAGTGACATTCCTCTGTCTAATATTTGAAGAAACGGCACTTTTTATTGGTTATGAAAATGTCATCCGTAAGGGATGATAAAAATATCCAGACTTAACTAAGGTCCAAGCACCATGTCTGTCACACAGGAAGGCCAATCAAAGGACACACTCCTTGTCCTATTGTGTTGCAGGTGTGAAAGTCCATTGTGTTTAATTATTCACTAACACCCATCATTCCCCATCCCTCATCATCACACTTTCTGTAACCACACCCTTCCTCCGCCTATCTTACCTCACGTTTTCTCCTGCCCTCCTTGTCTGTCTCTGTCTGTCTGTCTGTCTGTCTGTCTGTCTGTCTGTCTGTCTGTCTGTCTGTACACGTATTATCTGTTTGTTTGTCATATTTTTGAGTCTCAATGCAGTTTAGATGAATCATAAGCCACTGTCTCAGCGTCTTGAAACATTCATCCTGACTGTGATGTGCCCATTGTCACATGCTTCTGTAGGTCTTAGTATGTCATTGGTGTCTATCGCAACAGCATATACCTCCCTCGGTCCTGTTGCCAGATGTAAATATTCTGTTGGTACTGGGCCTGGAGCTTAGTTAGAGCTTGTTTGCAGCACATTCATTGGCTTGTGACAAGTGGCAGGTCCAGTGAGTGTCATCGGGCTGTTTGTTTCTGATCAGGCAGAGAAACAGGACCATTTGAACAGGGCGGTGCCAGTTGATGATGGCAGACATGCATGCTGACAGACCAGACACTACACAGGGAGGGGAGAACAGCTTTAAGGGCGCGATTGATTGAATGATGCAGGGTGGTTTCAGAGTTGTGTGGAAAGGTCATGTGATGGAAATTTGCCTATTAATATCACCATTTGCCATCTGGCTGAGTGCTGTTGTAGAACGTTGTGTAGGCATACACAGCATAACACCATGGGAGGTTTGACTGTCTATTTATATACAAACAAATGGTATTTAAATTTTCCTCCAGCCTGTCATTGTGACTGTCATTGCAACAGCCACATGTAGAAAGTATTTCTCACTGATCCATTTTGTGTAGGTGGGAGCTGGTGACATGGTTTGCTGTGGGTTGTTTATTCTGCTCTGTTCTATTTGTTTCTGTGGTCCATACCTGAGTTTATGACCAGACTTCATTCTCTCTCACACACTGCCGTAGTTCTCCACTTTATAAGCATATAGAGCAGGATCTTTATGTCTGTTAGCATGTCTGCCTCTCTGTCTCTCAGCTTGGCCTGTTTCACTTCTCCTCTCCCATTTCTCTCACTCCCTCACATATATCCATGGCGCCTGTCGCCCCAGCAACACAAGCAGCAGCCATTCTATCCTGCCATTAGGATTCCAGAATAAAGAAGAGTTCCACACTCGTGCTTTCTCTGTTACTACGTTTTATTCCACTCAGCTTGGACATTGAGTCAAAAGTAATAGATAATTAATCTATAGACACATTGTAGCATTTAATTACTCTTAATTAGGACTGGGTTTCTGGGTACAGCATCTCATTACTCTTCATTTGACAGGTCTCACCGGTACACATTACTCAGATTCTCTGTTGGACTGTATCTAAGAAACGGCTCACAATGTTGCAAACAAACACTTGGCCTGGTATCTCTGTCTGACTCACTCAGTTCAGCTTCATAACTCTGTAATCCTTTTCTGATAGCACGAAGTGTAACACCTTACTCCTGGCCCAACAAGTGTACACACACACACACACACACACACACACACACACACACACACACACACACACACACACACTCAGTGCCACACGCCTACAAAGGGCACACTGTGGAGGAGTGACTCATCTGACATGCAATGTAAACAGAGATTTCACGTTGTCTCGCTCCCCACACGGCCATGTGAAACTGCAAGAGACTGTGCCCACGTGTGACCCTGTGTAAGGAGTCTTCACCAGTAGTGTAAGACCTGCTAGTGATTCAGTTCACAAGCCAGTGTTTCCTGCTGCTGTGTTGTACTGCTACTTCGGTAGAGCTGCAACTGCTTTGATGCTTGCCTAACATTAGCATTGAACATTTTAGGTTGGCGTTGGTGGAATATTTCCAATCTTCTGACGGTGTACATGACAGTGGCTGCTCCAGTCTAGTAGCATTCTATTATTAACTGGCTGGCAGGAGATTAGCTTTAATCAGGCATCAGCTCTTTGTGTCCCACACCTCAATGACAGCATTACCAAGACTCTCCCTCCATCCCTCCCTGTCCTACTGTCACAACACACAGCCATGGGACACGTATACACAAAACACTGCAATTTGTGTTTGGGAGTGTGTGGTTTTGTTTCATGAATTAGGACCAAAGGTCTAGTAAACCATCAAAATGTGGCCTTATTAGGAACTTTTGTCTAAAGGACGTGTGACCACTAGAAAAAGTACATTTCCGGCACAGGGTTTCAGTTTAGGGTAAAGCTTACAACTGCATTAGAGTCTGGGTTACTTTTAGGTTTTGGGTTAGGCTTTAGTGTTTAAGTTTAGGGCATAAGTGTTTGTATATCGAGGTTATGGTAATGGTTGTGGAACACTGATTCTTTTTAAAACTTTCTCATGGTCCCCACATTGATATAAATAAAAGGCTGTGTGTGTGTCGTTCAGTCTCTTACTGATTCTGTGCACACCATGTCTGGACCCCCAACTGAACTTGGACAGAGCATGCTGGGTGGAGTTTTTCAATTCAGGCTTGATTCCCAGCTCGCCTATTTGCAGGGGCACATTCACACAGACACGACACTCTGGCTCGGGTTTGATCCTTCTCTCACTTTCCCACTCTATTGTCATTGTGTATACCACACACCACAGGGAGAAATCAGGCACAACCAACAGCAGACACAACACTCAGATGTGCCAGTCATTTCTGTTTCATTGTGTCAATTACTGGAATTCGAGAGAGTCCTCAGACAACCCGGTTCTGTGGTATCTGTTCCGCTTAAGTGTGCGGTGGTGAATGGGAAGAGCCCAGGGCCTGAATCAGCCCTCTGTTGGCCTGTCTCAGTGCCCGGAGAGGAGAGCAATCACTTATTCTTTTATAATACAGGCCTTCATAGCCACGGGTTGACATGCGGGGGGAGAGAGGGGCAACGCTGACGTCTCAGCCCAGATCGACACACAGAGGAAGTCAAGCCAGCGGTTTTATAGACCCACTCCTCTGGCATGGAGATAGGCTCCTAACGCAGGAAATGGGTCACGTAGGGGAAATCTTCTCTGAGATTATGTTGACAAGGGAAGTGTGAGAGGGTTCTACACTTACAGTACCACACATATGTAGTGATATGTTTGTGGAATGAAAAAGGAATTGACCTTTGGGCCCCAATATAGTATTTGTTCTCCCCATTTAGTCCTAGTCACTGAAAGGCCACCGCTGTCACTTAAGATCAGCCATGACCAGGCCGAGCACAAAGTGACTTTGACAGGATTTAAATACAACTTTCTTAGGCTTCAGAATAATTTGTACTGAGAAAGCTGTTAAAGGGGTTTGTGTTTGGAACTATAATTGTAGTGCTTAGACTAATGGAGTCCTCTTTCACCCTTTCCCCTCGCTTAAATCACATGTGTTACGATAATGAGCAGAAAATGCACCACAAGTGAAAATGAAAGCCCTTTCTAAATCAGCGATTACCTCTAAGGCTGTAAGCTTCAATGCAATTTTGTTTTATCAAAGTATATAGTATCATCAAGGCTGAAATCAGTCTTGAGAAAGTATTGAGTTATTGGATGGATGACAAATTACCAGCCCATTCTCATTTTGATTAGACTTGATTATAACATTGATCTAGGAGAGGCATGTTTTTGAGCTCATTCTAGACTGGAATTTTATCTAGCAGAGAATATTTGAAATCTCTTGTGATTGCATTGACACAATGCTTTGCCATAGATGCCTGTGCATTTAGATTTCTCTGGTAGCCCAGGGACTTTGATCCTGTCTGGACATCTAATATCTATAAGCCAGACTGGAGCTGGGCTAGGGGCTGAGGCTGGGCCTTGTGATGAAGATTAGGGCAGATTTAGAGCAGGGCCTCCTGGGGGACGTAAAGCCAAGAGGTGAGTGGTCCAGACTGACAGCAGCAAACCCTGGGAGACGTGTGTGTGTGTGTGTGTGTGTGTGTGTGTGTGTGTGTGTGTGTGTGTGTGTGTGTGTGTGTGTG
>JACXGI010005480.1:0-19513 GCA_016801175.1 Esox masquinongy | reverse complement strand
GCTACTAAGTTCAGTTTGGTTCACATACTGTAATGCAATCAAAGGCCAGCCGGAAATTGTGATAAGCCAATTTGCGTTTAATGATACTGTAATGAGGAAACATAATGCTTTGTTAATGTTTCTATGTCTAGGGGATTCATGTACAATAAAATTATTGCAGGTCTGAATCTTTTATGCCGTTAGTAGTAATATCATAGTTAACTGGTGCTGCAGTCCTGACCAAGAAAATGAATATTGTGGCAATTATAGCTAGGGGAAATCCCAAGCATTAGGTTAGCCTGATCATTTCTACAGAACTCGAGGCTTTGTATAATAATTAAACCGGAGGCCATTTTCCCCCTGGCACATGTTGTAATTGAAAGTGCTGAACTGACCTAGATAAATTCAATTAACTTTATAGCACTCAATCATTAAGAAAATCACAGAATACAACTTCCCTACCATTTTACCACTGAGTCTCATATTTTAGTGTTCAATTATGGATTTCTCCTGTTACCCCTCTTTACAGCTGAAGATCTCGTTTAACGAGTTGAGCCTCCAGAGCACATACGAATACCCCTCAGAGAGCAGCGTGTGGGACAGCGGAGATGAGGAAGAGGAGGAGGATGGGAAGGGAGGAAGAGAGGAGCACGATCAGCCTAGCATGGTGGGACGCATCCACATCCCTCGTCCAAGCTACACCACCTCCTCCAGCCACACAAGCAACAGCACCGGTGAGAGAATGACAGGGAATGGGGGAGGGGAATGAAAACAGGAAACGAACGGAATGAAAGGAAGAGAGGGGATGATATTGGAGAAATGTGAAAAGGGCCAACAGTTAAACTGAAACCAAAATGAAACCCATTCAAATGGTAAGTGGTGGATGATAAAGATCCGTCCAAGCTATTAGCAATGTGGAAATGACTGAATAGTGGTTGGGGTTGACCCCGGCAACTGGGAATGACATAGCATGGGAGACACCTGCTGGTTGCTGTTAGCGTTGACTCTACTGGCGGTGATCAGTTGAGCTGACGAGAACAATCTTTCAGTAACTGTTGTCTGTGTGTAGAGTGGAGCCAAGCTAAATTAATCACAAATGTTTAAGCAATCCGGACATGAGCTCATGCTTATGTTCTTGCAAAAAAAATGCATTCGAAATAATTAACCAATGTGCCCTTCTGCTTTCAGATTTGTCCACCTATATTCCGAAGCACACTGTGGATTTTAACACCTGGCAGGAACATAAGCTCGATGACCCTGTTTACCAGGGGGACACCAATTCCCAGCACACACAGATGTCAGAGGAAGTTATGGTGTGTCTGCTTTTCAGTTTGCGACACATTCATGTATTAACCTCAACTCGTGTGGGGCTATATTAGAATGATGGGACAACACTTGATTTATTTTACTCCACTGACCCTGCTCTTTATTTCCTGTCTTTCTCAGCTCACCCCAGCAGACACCTCCTCCCTGTCAGACTTCAGCAGTGAACCTGCTCTGTACTTCTGACCAGCCTGGATCCAACATGAACCACTGCTGCCCTGTAGTTCCAGTACTACGAACAACAATAACACAACCCCCCCGGCCCAGACCAGATTCGTACCAGAGCCCGTTGTGACTTCACGGAACTGGATGTCATGTCACACTCAAACACATTCAAGCAGTCCTTTTATTTTTTATTTTTTTAACACATTCTTTAGTTTGACGTATGTACATCAACCTACTAACCAACCGCCCGCCACAGAACCCAAGCAGCTGGACTGTCATCACTTGTAAGGCTGATGTCTTCCCCCAGCCCATCCACCGTTTCCTCTCACTGACAGCCATTGAGCAGTGAAATAAACACCCGATCTGACTGACTGAATTTGATTGTTAAAAGAAATCCGAGCTTTGAAAACTACATTATAATTCGGTTTTCCAGGCGTACAGTCTTGGGCAGAAGCCAGTATGGCACCCCTCTGTCTGCCTTGACGTCTGTGTCTCCATCAACGATGTCACGTTATACGTCACGTGTGTTTATGCTGTCTGTGTTCTATGGTCCATGTGTCCTTGTAAAGGTGATGTATGTAGTGGTGGATCACCTTCTAATAATAAGTGACCAAATTCCTTAAAAACAAGGATGCCATTAGTGCCCGTCCCTGTAATGGTGAAGAGGCTCAGTGTTATTGTGTCCTGGAGTCCCAAACTGTAGGCCGAGGACTCCACACAGGGAATGGCAGGCTTAAAAAATTAACAGAAAATGTAAATAGTGAAAGGGTGCCACAATCCTAGTTCTGTGTGTTGTTTTTGTATTTGCATGTTCTGATTTCTACTGACTTGGTTCTCCTTTACTGTATGCTTCTTCTGTATGCCTTTAGTTTTTGTGTTTACAGACAACAATGCTGTATTGGAGACATTGCCTGAAGAGTCTAAGAGGATGCAAACATCAACAGTTCTTATGCTCTGTAGACCTGCTCAGCTTAGTGTTGTCATCATCTAAGATCTGTGATGTACTGCTAATAAGATTGCCTTGGCAGCTCATGAACATTTGATTATTTGAAAATGTTCTACTAGAAGCTTAAAGATGCATTCTGTGACTTTTGGCCGCTGGTTGTAAAAACAGCTTTGACCGGTCCCTGAAAATTGTATAGTATGTATGTGCCGATATGTGCTCCATGTCATCAAAACCCCTTTCAGACTTGGAATGGCATGGGTAACAGATGTATTATAGTGATTCTACTTAAACATTATGCACATATAAACAATATTTTACAAATGTAGGCCAAAATGTAAAGTTGAAAAGTCTCCAATGCATCTTTAATATCAAGGGTATATTATAGAATATACATGCCTTGATATAGCCTGGACTTAGACCATTGGCTAAAATACTATTAGAACAATTGCCCATTTTCAATGTCCATATTTGAACACATACAAGTGGTAAAGATAACATCAACCACAAACTTTAATATTGAGTGAAACCATTCACCAGCATGTGTGTTCCTGAAAGGTTGAGTTTTCTTCCCTTAAAGTTCAAGTTTGCTCCTGTCAAGCTTGTCCATGTGTGTATTGTATGGATCAGATAGCTGGCATAGATAGGGAGGCGGTCCTCTAGGCCATGGCTGTTTGTTTCCTTTAACAGGGATCAGACTGAATATTTTCTGACCTTTACAGCCAGACCTCATAAACTTTGACATTCCATAGAGAGCGAGCTGGCCCATTGTAGTAATGAAAACATTTGATTCTATTATGTATGAGTGGGTGTGTGCACAAGGGTGTGTGAATCTGAGGTCAGTGGTGCAAGAAATCAAATGTTTTTTTCTTCCTTTTTTCAACAAGGATACTTTGTTTTTCTAATATTTTTACTCATAATGCCAATTGACTCTTGCTGGGGTGGCCACCCATCTCATCATTCTCTAATGTATTTCGGCCAGTATTGATGTACAGTTTCTATCTCCATAATGTTTTCATAAGAATAATTTATTACTTGCATCTGTTATTGCTTATACAGGAAGGATAGGACTGGCAATTGGGAGGCATAAAATGTTCCTGTATACTGTAACTATCATGATTTGAGAGACTTGGATTGTTTTATGTAAGATTTTTATCTAAATTTGCACTGTCATTGTATTAGCTGTTTTGCACTTCATAAGAAATACAGGCAAGATAATAGAGGAAAGGGGGGGTGCTCATCAATCTCTTACTGGGTAGATGAGAAACAAGAGATGGGTGAAAATGAAGCAAACACTGCCCAATTACACCATTATTGTAACATTTTGCCACAACCGTGTAATACTTTTCATTGCCCAGAGAATGAGCACTGGTTTGTGTCCGCTGTGGATTCATTCCACGCCGTAGACAGAGCCCACCTGCTATTCATCTGCTAACAGCTGTCTTTAAGGACCAAGTCCCTAAAGGGGCAAACAGCTTTTCCTGGGAATTGTGTACTTTTAATGGTGGCTTTCATTGAAGTGGGGGACCAACAGCCAGGACTTTACACAGGATGGTCCACTGTTCCATGATACTGAATGGCCATAATCAGGATAGACTGATTCACTTGAAAGACTATTAAGCCTGGGAACATTGTATTTTCTTATCGGTCTTGTCTACCATACTGTAGCTAGAAGTTCCGTCTTGTTCTCTTTTTTTCCCCCATTTGTCTATTAAGATCCAACATCAAAGAGATGTTTACTGTACAATTTGTACTTGTCAATAATTTGAAGAAAAAAAGATGTCAGACCTGTACAAACAAAAGCTCAATAAATAGATGACATTTAGGACAGCATGAAATGTCTCTGTTAAGAGTGTCTGACTTCTCTCCATCCCTCATGCAGATCTCTCAACTAGATTGTTGAACCCGACTTAACTGAACTTCATCAAAGCAGACAAAAAGCTGCTTTGTGGAGGGGATTTACCAGCAGATAGAAGGTATTCACCTAAACCAGCATTGAGTTACTTATTATGGATTTACATATCAAATGTGCATGTGTGAGAAAATGTTGAAAGACACAGCATACAAACAACAAATGGAATTACATGTGCATGTCCCTGTACTGCAACTGTAATAGGGAAATGAAAAGTGAATCTTCACAGAACTTTTATTAAAATCATTAAATTCATATAAAATGTGTATGCCAGTAATGAGCAGAATTAGACAACATAATATAAACACACAAATATATAACAAACAGTCCACAGTTCTAGATAAGATGGTAAGGGGAGGTAGGTTAGACGTCAGTGGTCTTTCCCTCTGGGTTCTGTGGCTTTGCCCAGGTTTCCTGCTTCCTTCTTTAGCACACTGAGTAATGTCTGAGAGCTCTCCAGAATCTGAAGGAGTAAGACATGAAACAACAGAAGACTCATTTACACAGAATTACCACAGACAGGCCTACGCGAACAAGATCGTGGCAATGTGCTGTGCAACAACATGAAAGGAAGAGTGACCTTGAGCCCTCTGTTGTTTTTCAATTAAAACTCGCAGGCATTTATTTTTTCTGAAATTAAGGTCTTAGCAACACCAACGGAGTTGTATATACAGACAACAGGTGGGACATACGCCGTCTAGAATATTAGAAAATGATTTTGTCAAATTAACATGGTTTCCCATATAGCATTGAAGACCCATATAGCATTGAACCCCCTAAACTTATAGTACAGTAAATGTAAGATTTTTACTGTACTACTAGCATAACTACAAGCATAAATGACCAGATGACATCAGCAGTACATTTTTTAAGTTAAAGATTCAAATATGTTTCTACACAATTGTTTGGAGTGCCTGAGGTATTCCCCATATAAACTTTCTTGCTGATCTGTCTATCAGTTTGCATTGACTTGTAGTCTCCTCGTACTGGCTTTAGTCACTCGCAGTACTACCCCCCACTCTAAACCACCCTGGACTAATAAGATTCCAGTCTCGTTCAGAAAAGGAGGAGACAAGTCATGTTCTTTTTTTAAATTCAGTCTTAAACATTTGAGGGAGGAAGCTACACAGTGACCCCTTAAGCAAAAAAATAAAATGAAACAGACACATATACCCTGTGCTCACCTTCATATAGGCAGCTTCTGTCTCTGCGATGGTGCGGTCAAAGTCAGCACGGGCAGTGAGTCGCCGGGCCAGGCTCTCGTTGACACGGCTTAGCTTCTCGGTGAGGACACGAATATCATGCTGCAGACGACTCTTTTCCTCCTCCTCCTGCTGGATCTGACGGTTTAGCTCATCCCTCTTAAAACACAGCTCCTCAATACCTGGGAAGAATTAAACAACACTGCTTAGGAAATACGACCGTGGTGTTCATTTTACATTGTTTTCAAATTAAAAATACAAAACAGAAATATGAACTTTAAAGCTCAGTTGTAACCAATTCTCTTTAAAATCACACACAGTGTTCAAGTTAATTGGCCTCCACCAATCAGTTGGATAGTGAATTACAAAGCTTTTAAAAAGCTAAGGGGCAAGGTTGTGGGCAGACATAGATCAGGGCATGGGTATAAAAATATTTCAAAGGCCTATTAAGATCAGGCCGTCCCTCCAAACTGGGTGCTAAGGAAGTAGGAGACTAATCAGAGAAGCTATAAAGAGGACAATGGGAACATTGACAGCTACAGGCTATTATAGCCAAGACTGGTCAGTGTGCATAGGACAACAATGTCACGACCACTTCACAAATCTGGCCTGTATGGTAGAGTGGTAAGAAGAAAGTCATTACTCTAGAATGCCCACCTTGAATCCAATTGGAAGTATGCCAGAATAAAAATACAAAAATATTATTATTAATAAAAATATTCTGACCCAAAACACACAGCATGTAGCTGGTGTAATTATTCGTAATGCACCCAAATGGCTATAGTCTGGGCAGGCATTGATAGACCCAACTTCATGGGAATGGTACAGAATACAGGTGCTGTATTCTGAAGAGAAAACGATCAGCCAGAACTCTTAAACATAATTGTTAAACCTCCTGTTCACTATGCAACAACAGGAATATATTTTTCCATTAATTGGGACCACTGACAGCGGGGTTAAAAGGAAAAGAGCAGGTGTCAGCTGAGGTCTCCCACATTGAACTGCCTTTTCCTGCTGAATCATCCCGTTCCAGCCTGTGCTGGATAAAGGAGGTTAGTGTGTGACAGGGAGTCAATCCTACGTTCATTAAATCCCACTGCCCAAGGTCTCGTCTAAATTAAACCAAGCAACCGCCTAACATCTTCACAGTTTAAGAGAGGCTTCATTCACACCAACACTCGATCTAACTAGCTCTATTACCCTAGCATAAGCTATATTTTAAAAGCCAGTCAAAACAAACTATAAGACGAATTAAGAACCAAGGATTCAACTTATCTTTCAGACAATGTCGATTATTGTTAATGGTGAGACGTTATGGTCAGGATTCTCATCGCTATTCACAATTCATTCTGGATTATTTAGAAGCGTTTTTTTCTTATTTAAAATAAGTGACTTCAAGATGACACTGTACATTATTTAAGTTGCCTGACTGCTAAATAACAAAAATGTGAAAAAGATTTAAGAATAATTTTTATACAAAATAATCTGAAAAAAACAATAACTGTCAGGGCATCCAACAACAATGCAGTCACACACTTGGAGTCCTTGCGTGCTAGGTATATCAGACCAAATACTAGATTTTGACTAAATGTACACATGTGAATTTGTTCCAATACTTTTGTCCCATACAGTGGTTTACCAACCCTTTTTCTGTACCACTGACAGAATTTTGCTCTGCTTGGAGCACCCCCCAATGTTAATTCCACTAGCAAGCCTATGGTGTCATGAGTGTTTCAAGTACCCCCTGTGGAGAGGCCAAGTACCCCCAGGGGTCCTAGTACTCCTGGTTGGGAACCACTGCACATAGAATACAGGGAATGCAGTGAATGACAGTCTGCAATTTATTCTCAAAGTCATTTTATAACTTCAGATCCAAAGTGCTGGAGTACAGATTAAATGTAAAAATACTTGTGGACCCTGTAATTCCTTGAGTTAATATAATGGGCTCCCAGTAAAAATACACTTATTAGCAAAATACATGTATGTAATAAATTGTTTAAAGCAAATGTTTGAAAGAAAATTTACTTCAAACTAAATATAAGTTAGTGGCAAGTCAAACAAATGTCCAGAGGCTCAAGTTTAACTATTTACAAATACAATGTAAGGATGGCCTTGATTGTGCCTTATGTAATTCCCCTTCCTATCCTTCCAACAAATTAATATCACAGACAGTAATGTGTAGCGAATGAAATGGGAAACAATAACACCGTATGCACGTATACAGTATAGGGAATTAATCTGTTCCAATTAGAAGAAAATCTACACAGCATCAAAGAGAGCCTAGTATAGTAGAAGATGAGGCTGAATTCAAAGCAGGGAATAGAAGCACCATAATCTTTCTAGGTTAATCAGATTCACGGTCACACGTGCCTACGTAGCAAACTACCGTACAGAAGCTAGCTAGTTACCTGCTGTCCAAAACTGAATATGGAACATGAGTTCAATACTGTACAGTAAATAAATCGTAATTAAACCCGAAGGACAATTAAGCCTAATTAAATAACGTGTAGCGAATATGAAAGCCAGGTGACACTAATGCCCGGCGTTAGCACAATAGTATTTGTACAGCTGTTATATACAGTACATCATTAGTTAGTTAGCTATAGAATGAGAAGATAGTTTCTAACTACTGCTGCTGTATTAAGTTGTGGTACTGTAGCCTTTTTTAAACCACACCTGTGTCAAAATACATTGTTAGCAGAAAAATAAACGAAAATATAAGAAATGTCACCATCACTTACACTTAACAAGCTCATTATTGTAGGTTTGTAGCGCTGCTCCCTGTTGGGTCATGATGCTTACTCCTAGCCAAATTTTGAAGCAAAGGATTCGTTGTACACTAAAGGAGTTTATTGCAACAGCCTTAGTCTTTGCTCAAAACAGAAACTCTGTCAAGTAACGTTAGTTAGGTCTGGCAAGAGAGAAAGTTAGCTTTAGGAATAACTAGGCTTACAACTACAGAGTTACCATTGAGTCGCTAACTTAACTAGCTAACGTTAGTTGATTGGCTGTGTCTGCGCGGGCAAGAATCCTGAAGAAAGCTAGTAGTTTCCACGACAACTAAAGAATTTCTTGCATACTTCCGCCACACATTTCATCAACTGTCTATACGTCATTACTATGCGCCAGCGGCTTCAGCGAGAGCGCGATTACTTCAAATGGCAACTACAATTTTAGATATATATTGAAGTATTTTCTGAGCTACACTACATTCACTTTAATATGTGTAAACGATAGCTTTTGCACAGAAGACAACTTTGTCAATGCACAATCAATCAAATGGTTATTTAGTTCAACCGGGATGATGATGGAATCCGCTGAGATATTTTTCTCAGTACCACAGGGTCTACCTTCTGCATGGGACACTGTAACTGCAGCCCTGGTGAGTGACCTAACTTGCCTACGCGACGGTACCTTGCGTTGTTAAAATGGCCTGCCTACACTGTATGTGAAAATTAGATAAATTTAAACACTGGGGTTGACTGGGCATTAAGCTAAAGTTATGGTTCATCACGTTAGCTAACTGTAACGCCAATGTACATACACTATGTAGTCTGTATCTTTTCATAAGAACATAACCGTTTTCTTCTGTCTGTAGGTGTCTCCAATGTCCAATGACGTCACCATGTCTGATGAATCTCTCTCCGAGGGGCTTAGTCTGCTGTGCTCTAACGGCCTGGGTCAGTTTCTAGAGGGATGGGTAATGGAGACTCTGCAGGTGCGTCTGACCACTGCTATGGCCCCTGAGTTCTGGGCTGGACTAAAGCAGCCAGAAAATGAGCTTGAAGAGAAGGACAGGGCCAGAATCCTACTCATGGCCTTCCGTACTCTTTTGGACAGACTGGAACCTTTTCTAGGTGGGTTAGGACATTCAGGTTACAGTTGATTGCATTCCTTTATTCAGACCGTTTCACTGAACAGAATGCTGTCAATGTGCTTAAAAAATCCCTCTTTCCCCCAGGAGGGTTGGAGAAGTTGGGTACCTGGCAGGATGAGGGTCGGGGAGGTCTGTGTGGCCCCGGAACCGGGGGTCTCCGGGAGAGGGCTTTTTCCATCATCAGGGCCATCCTGCTGTTCTCCCCCTCTGCTGTGCTTCAGGAGAGAATACTGGAGTTCTACAGCAGAACTTTCTCTGTGCACATGAGCCAGGAAGGTGAGGCAGGGGAGGCTGAAGAGGGTGGTGGGGGGCCTGAAGCAGGCATCTGTCAGGGCTGCACAGTCCCCACCCATCAGTGCTGGTGTCAGGAGGCCCTGGAGCAGCTGCAAGAGCTCAGCCACATACTGTGAGTGTATCCGATATATATTCCACATGATTGTGAGGATATAGTTTACTTTGCTTGCTGTTTATGAAATGCATATTTGTGGTTGTTTGTAGGTTTTGCACAGGTGTCAAGCTCATTCCTTGGGAGGCTGAGTGTCTGTAATTCTTTCTTCTCCATTTTACTTGATTGATTTATTAATTACCTTTAATAATTACTTCGGAACTCCCCACATCTAGTTGTCTAGGTCTTAATTGAAAGGAAAAAAACTACCACCAGCAGACATCAGGCCCTCCATGGAATATGTTTTCCACCACGTGCTAAAATGTTTTCCCTCCCCAAGGTCAAGGTTGCAGCTGTTGGAGCGGGTCAGCTCAGAGGCAGTGACGTCCATCTTGCACAAGCTGATTGAACAGCGGATGGAGCAGCACTGCAGGGGGGAGTACGAGAGCTCTTTCCTATTCGACTTCCAGGAGGTAGATTTAAGGGCCTGTCTGTGGGAGGACCACCTCACATATTAAAGTGACATGATTATCAACAAGTTCTGCTTTTCTCACTTGTCTAACTCCAAAGAATAGGTTCCTGACCTCAATTTCCCTATTTCCAATTTGCTGAATACTCTTTTTCTGAGAAATATAATTGTCTGGTTAACTCTGTTCTTTAACCTAAAAATGTCCTCTCAATGTGTTCTCTCTCTTTATCCAGTGGCTGGAGCTGGTATTGGGCTGGCTGAGCAGGGTGTTTGCCAGTGAGGTCGGTGGAATGGGCATGGTGCCCAATGGCACCAGCAGTGGGGGCGGAGTGATGGGCCAGCCAGCCAATGCTGTGCTGCAGCGCTGGAGGTGTCACATGCATCAGTTCTTCTGTAGGATCTACGTCAACATGAGGATTGAGGAACTCTTCAGCATCATCAGAGGTGAGTGGTAGGGAAACGGAAGACGGAAGATCAAGATCAGGAGCTGATGAATGATACAGGCAATGAGAAGACTAAGCATACATTTTTGATTGCCTCACAGGAAAGAGATTTGATGTGAAGAGAAAGAAATCACTTCTTAACATTATTTCACCTCACATGCTATGGTTGGTTGTAACCCGGTCAGATTTCCCGGAGTCGAAGCCTGCCATTGAGGACCTCAAGTTTTGCTTAGAGAGAACCAATCAGAGGCAGCAGCTCCTCACCTCCCTTAAGACAGCTTTTGAGACCCGTCTGCTTCACCCAGGTCAGTGAACACATGATGGGTTAGGAACAATGATGGTCTCTTTGTTTGTAACACATTTGATATGAAGACTTAACCTGATCTTTTGCCTGTAAGTGGATATTGAGATAAATTATGTTGCTAGCAAATTTGACCTAGAGATTAATACCAAGTTGTTATTTTTTTACCTAAAATGCATAAATGACATGTCTTTATACTGGATATTAATAGAATGTTGACGCCGAGTCATACTAAATCATGTTTATCACGAGTAGAAACCAAGATCGCGTTCAGTAACTATCTCTGAATAATCCCTCCTCGTTCATTTTTCAGTGACCAGTGTGAGTTACAATGCTTGTGAGACCAATTAGTGAAAGGGAGAGGTGGGACTTGCAGCTTGTCTAGATTCTCAAATGTAACGACTTCTATTTTGCCTTAATTCCCCCCATTTTCTTCCAATTCTGTGGTACCCAATTTGTAACTTTGGCCTTGCCTAATTGCAACAATTCATCATACTGCTTGACCAACCGGGAAGTCAGCCAGAACCAATGTGCTTGGAGGAGACTGCTCCTCAGGCTAACGGCCACAATTAGCTGGCAGGCACCCGACCACCACAAAGTATTGCAACAGAGTGAGATGAAGGAAGGAATCCATGGCCGACCATGCCGGAAGTTTGTTAATCCCTTTTCATCAACATCCTTCTCTTCCCCAAGGAGTCCATACCTCTGACATCATCACGGTGTACATCTCGGCTATAAAGGCCCTGCGGGAGCTGGACCCGTCCATGGTCATCCTGCAGGTTGCCTGCCAACCAATCCGCAAGTACCTCAGGTGGGTGCAAATGGTGACATCGTTGTTCTTCATGAGTGATCTAATAGCCACAGAAAGTGGCTGTTGAGTTGCTGTGATGGGAAGTCTGTGGTGACTTGACAGGACGCGGGAGGACACCGTGCGACAGATAGTGGCCAGCCTGACTGGCGACGCCGAGGGGTGCAGCGATCTGGCCAATGAGCTGTCCCGTGCCGACCCCGTGACCCTGGAGACTCAGGATAGCGAGGACGAGGGCAGCGATCCAGAGGAATGGACCCCAGACCCTACGGATGCTGTCACAGGTCCGAACCCCTGGTGGTCCTGCCTAACACACACTGCGATCTCTAACTCTGTGGAGATTTGGTGTATGAGTATCAATCAAAATGTCCGGTCGACATCACAATAGACTAGACGGAGTGTGTCAGTGTGTCTGTTGCTTTTTCCTGTTTCTGCTGTATGGAACTAGAATTGCTTGAAAACAACAGTTACTGTATCTATTAAGTCTCTTTAACTAAACCCATTTTTCTTCAGACAAGACGGGTTCAAAGCGCCGTTCGTCTGACATCATCAGTCTTCTGGTCAGCATATATGGCAGTAAAGAGATTTTCATTGACGAGTACAGAACGGTCCTGGCAGACAGACTCCTCCATCAGTTCAACTACAACACAGCCAGGTATGAAGCAGTCATTTATACCGGCTGATACTAACCCTCGAAAACATTTCCCACTCCTTCCCCACATCCTGAGGCGAATCACACTGGTCTATTGGCACTCAAATTGGGGATAGAAACAAGTCCAACATATCGCTGGCCTTTTTTGTTCCTTGAAATGCTCTGAACATGTTCACTAACCAGGGACAGTGGTTCCCCACCGGGGATATTAATCACCTCAGGGGCACTTGGTCTGTCTGCAGGGGATACATGAGAAGACTTAAGGCCTGCTGGTTTAATGACTATGAGGGGGTATTTCAGGGGTACTCCAGGAAGAGCAAATTTCAGTTGAGTAGCTGAAATAGGTTGGAAACCATTGCATGAGGAAAGGCTTTTGAAAAGGCATACAGTGAGGGGAAAAAAGTATTTGATCCCCTGCTGATTTTGTATGTTTGCCCACTGACAAATAAATGATCAGTCTATAATTTTAATGGTAGGTTTATTTGAACAGTGAGAGACAGAATAAGAATAACAACAAAAAAATCCAGAAAAACGCACGTCAAAAATGTTATAAATTGATTTGCATTTTAATGAGTGAAATAAGTATTCAACCCCTCTGCAAAACATGACTTTACTTGGTGGCAAAACTCTTGTTGGCAATCACAGAGGTCAGACGTTTCTTGTAGTTGGCCACCAGGTTTGTACACATCTCAGGAGGGATTTTGTCCCACTCCTCTTTGCAGATCTTCTCCAAGTCATTAAGGTTTCGAGGCTGACGTTTGGCAACTCGAACCTTCAGCTCCCTCCACAGATTTTCCATGGGATTAAGGTCTGGAGACTGGCTAGGCCACTCCAGGACCTTAATGTGCTTCTTCTTGAGCCACTCCTTTGTTGCCTTGGCCGTATGTTTTGGGTCATTGTCATGCTGGAATACCCATCCACGACCCATTTTCAATGCCCTGGCTGAGGGAAGGAGGTTCTCACCCAAGATTTAACGGTACATGGCCCCATCCATCGTCCCTTTGATGCGGTGAAGTTGACCTGTCCCCTTAGCAGAAACACACCCCCAAAGCATAATGTTTCCACCTCCATGATTGACGGTGGGGATGGTGTTCTTGGGGTCATAGGCAACATTCCTCCTCCTCCAAACACGGCGAGTTGAGTTGATGCCAAAGAGCTTGATTTTGGTCTCATCTGACCACAAAACTTTTACCCAGTTCTCCTCTGAATCATTCAGATGTTCATTGACAAACTTCAGACGGGCCTGTACATGTGCTTTCTTGAGCAGGGGGACCTTGCGGGTGTTGCAGGATTTCAGTCCTTCACGGCTTAGTGTGTTACCAATTGTTTTCTTGGTGACTATAGTCCCAGCTGCCTTGAGATCATTGACAAGATCCTCCCGTGTAGTTCTGGGCTGATTCCTCACCGTTCTCATGATCATTGCAACTCCACGGGGTGAGATCTTGCATGGAGCCCCATACCGAGGGAGATTGACAGTTCTTTTGTGCTTCTTCCATTTGCGAATAATCGCACCAACTGTTGTCACCTTCTCACCAAGCGGCTTGGCGATGGTCTTGTAGCCCATTCCAGTCTTGTGTAGGTCTACAATCTTGTCCCTGACATCCTTGGACAGCTCTTTGGTCTTGGGCATGGTGGAGAGTTTGGAATCTGATTGATTGATTGCTTCTCTGGGCAGGTGTCTTTTATACAGGTAACAAACTGAGATTAGGAGCACTCCCTTTAAGAGTGTGCTCCTAATCTCTGCTCGTTGCCTGTATAAAAGACACCTGGGAGCCAGAAATCTTTCCAATTGAGAGGGGATCAAATACATATTTCACTCATTAAAATGCAAATCAATTTATAACATTTTTGACATGCGTTTTTCTGGATTTTTTTGTTGTTATTCTGTTTCTCACTGTTCAAATAAACCTACCATTAAAATTATAGACTGATAATTTCTTTGTCAGTGGGCAAACGTACAAAATCAGCAGGGGATCAAATAATTTTTTCCCTCACTACATACACAGCCCTGATTGGCTGATAGGATGATATATGTGCCCACCTTTGTAATTTTTCATCAACTTCATTGATCCGATTCCAAATGTTCCATCCAACCTGAACAGATTGAAATTCTACGAATTTGTTCAAAGGCTCCTATGCAAACAAAGCAATATCATTAGAATATTATTTCAAACTCATACGGTAGAAATATCAAGAAAATAAGGAAATTATGTTAATGACTGCACTGGGTCTTTAAAGAGAACTTTTCTCATGTACTTTCAGGGAGATCCGTAATGTGGAGTTGTTGAAATTAAGATTCGGAGAGTCCCATATGCACTACTGTGAGGTGATGCTGAAGGTAAAGGATATTCAGTATTGTATTACATAATTCAGGAGACAATTTAAACACTTTAGGACACAGCCTCTCCTCTCTCCTCTTCTATTCCCCTCCACCCCCCCACCCCCAGGACGTGGCCGACTCACGGAGGATCAACACCAACATCCGCGAGGAGGAGTCCAGGCTCGCTAAGGAGGAGCAGCCACCCCTGGCCCTGTCAGCCATGATCCTGTCCTCAGAGTTTTGGCCCACGCTGAAGGAGGAGAAGATGGAGCTGCCGCCTCTGGCCTCCCAGGCCATGGAGGCCTACACACACCGCTATGAGAAACTCAAGGTACCTGAAGGGGGCGCTGTATCCTAAGTGCAAATCTTCCTTCCATCACAGTTTCATGAAATCCAATTTGTGGCAGCAAGCCCCGGCAGGCTCAGGAGAGTACTGTATTAAAATGTCTGTCTGCTGAAGCACATCTCACCAAAACACTTATGGTTCTTATCACGCTGTTCGCTCAACCAGGCAAATTGGCCATAGTGTTTGAACAAAATGTCCCCGTAGTATATATATGAAATTTGCATATTTGTAAAAATGTTTGCAAACGTGTCATTATTTTTGTAGTTGGAAGATAGTTTTGCATACTTGTATCTAACTTGATATTTGGAATCATGCAGCTAATTACACTGAACAAAATTATAAACGCAACACTTTTGTTTTTGCCCCCATTTATCATGAGCTGAACTCAAAGATCTAAGACTTTTTCTATGTACACAAAAGGCCTATTTCTCTCAAATATTGTTCACAAATCTTTCTAAATCTGTGTTATTCAGCACTTCTCCTTTGCCGAGATAATCCATCCACCTCACAGGTGTGGCATATCAAGATGCTGATTAGACAGCATGATTATTGCACAGGTGTGCCTTAGGCTGGCCACAATAAAAGGCCACTCTAAAATGTGCAGTGTCATCACACAGCACAATGCTACAGGTGTCGCAGGTTTTGAGGGAGCGTGCAATTGGCATGCTGACTGCAGGAATGTCCACCACAGCTGTTGCCCGTGAATTGAATGTTCACTTCCCTACCATAAGCCGTCTCCAAAGGCGTTTCAGAGAATTTGGCAGTACATCCAACTGGCCTCACAACCGCAGACCACTTGTAACCACACCGGCCCAGGACCAGCGTAACCAAAGAATTTCTGCTCAAACTGTCAGAACTGTCTCAGGGAAGCTCATCTGCATGCTCGTCGTTCTCATCGGGGTCTCGACCTGACTGTAGTTCGTCATCGTAACCGACTTGAGTGGGCAAATGCTCACATTCGATGGCGTCTGGCACTTGGGAGAGGTGTTCTCTTCACGGATGAATCCCGGTTTTCACTGTACAGGGATGATGACAGACAGCGTGTATGGCGTTGTGTGGGTGAGGGTTTGCTGATGTCAACGTTGTGGATCGAGTGGCCCATGATGGCGGTGGGGTCATGGTATGGGCAGGCGTGTGTTATGGACAACGAACACAGGTGCATTTTATTGATGGCATTTTGAATGCACAGAGATACCGTGACGAGATCCTGAGGCCCATTGTTGTGCCATTCATCCATGACCATCACCTCATGTTGCAGCATGATAATGCACGGCCCCATGTTGCCAGGATCTGTACACAATTCCTGGAAGCTGAAAACATCCCAGTTCTTTCATGGCCAGCATACTCACCTGACATGTCACCCATTGAGCATGTTTAGGATGCTCTGGATCGGCGTATACGACAGCATGTTCCAGGTCCTGCCAATATCCAGCAACTTCACACAGCCATTGAAGAGGAGTGGACCAACATTCCACAGGCCACAATCAACAACCTGATAAACTCTATGCGAAGGAGATGTGTTGTGCTGCGTGAGGCAAATGGTGGTCACACCAGATACTGACTGGTTTTCGGACCCCCCCAATACAGTGAAACTGCACATTTTAGAGTGGCCTTTTATTGTGGCCAGCCTAAGGCACACCTGTGCAATAATCATGCTGTCTAATCAGCATCTTGATATGCCACACCTGTGAGGTGGATGGATTATCTCGGCAAAGGAGAAGTGCTGAATAACACAGATTTAGAAAGATTTCTCTCAAATATTGTTCACAAATAGGCCTTTTGTGTACATAGAGAAAGTCTTAGATCTTTGAGTTCAGCTCATGATAAATGGGGGCAAAAACAAATGTTGCGTTTATAATTTTGTTCAGTGTAATTACACTGGCGCTGCATGTTCCAGAATGTACTCAGATTGGTTATGATGTGAAAATGTGATGCGCTCACCGTGCACTCAGTTGATTGGTCAGAAATAGCTATGCAGTGTCAGATTCCTCATGGGTATCTCCGCTTGCAAACGTTGTATAACATACCACTGCAGATTGTGACTTACAAGTACAAATTGTTTTGTCACAGGTCTAGCGAACTTTTAGTGACAAAACTTGTGCGTGCGTATTTTACATTGGCAAGAGTAATTTGAGTTGCATTATTCCCAAATATCAAATTAGATACAAGTATGCAAAACTTTTTTCAAATACAAAATTATGTATTTTATGTTTGCAAACATTTTTACAAGTATGCAAATCATTTTTACAACTGTATAATATAAAACATTAAAGTACTTAATTTTTTACTGAGAAATTATTTAGTCGTTGATCTAAAATGGCTGCATCGGGCCTTAAAAGTTCAACCACAGTGGATGTGTTATTTGTAAGGGAGTGTTGTTGCTCTCTTTCCCCAGGCGATGAGGACCTTGAGCTGGAAGTCTCATCTCGGCTCAGTGACCCTGGACGTGGAGCTTGAGGACAGGACTCTCACCAACCTAACTGTGTCCCCCATCCATGCTGCCATCATCCTGCACTTCCAGGACAAAAGTTGGTATTCTGGCCATCACAGGCAGCTTTATGTACTACATAACAATGCATACAAATATTATGAGTTATTAAGATGGTTCCTGGCATCCTCTCTCCCTCGCCTAACTGAAGGCTTATGGACTCTAGAGGACCTGAGTGTGGCCCTGGGTGTGCCCCAGGAGATGTTGAGGAGGAAGCTGACACTTTGGCAGCAGCAGGGGGTTCTGAAGGAGGAGGCAGGGGGACGTTACTCAGTCCTGGAGACTGGCTCGTCCCGGGAAAGACCCGAGAGAGGGGTGATGCTGATCGACAGCGACGAGGAGGGAGACTCCAACACCACAACTCAGTCAGAGCAAAGGGAGGAGAAATTACAGGTGTGGTGCCAACACATGCACACACCCACACACACACACCTACACACACAAACACCTACACACACACACGCCTACACACACACACCTACACACACGCACCTACACACACACACCTACACACACACACACCTACACACACAGAGAGCAAGTAAAACAGTCACAGTTGCGTCTGTGTAACCCCACTTTTGAATTGGTCAGTAGGGTACCAATATTACAATATCCAATATTACAGTGAGCAAATTTGCATTTGGATGAAAATAAACCATATGAAAGTACATGTTCCACTGTCACTCCGTCTACCTACCGTGTCTACTGCTGTGTGTATGGAGGAGAGGATGATGTGTTCCCGTAAGCACATAACTGTTGCCCAAAATGCGATCACAGGAAAATCGCAGTTTTAAATGCAACTACTCAGCCAAAGATTCTGTGATTATATAATTTACTTCTCAACCGTTTAACCGTTCGTTCATGGCACCACTTTACAACTAGAGAATTACAGTGGATATAAAAAGTCTACACACCCCTGTTAAAATGCCAGGTTTTTGTGATGTAAAAGAATGAGGCAAAGATAAATCATGTCAGAACTTTTTCCACTTTTAATGTGACCTACAATGTGAACAATTCAATTGAAAAACAAACTGAAATCTTCGAGGGGGGAAAATGAAAAATAAAAACCTTACAATAACCTGGTTGCATAAGTGTGCACACCCCCTTATAACTGGGTGGCTGTGTTCAGAATTAACCAATCACATTCAAATTCATGTTAAATAGAAGTCATTACACACCTGCCATCATTTAAAGTGACTCTGATTAATCACAAATAAAGTTCAGCTGTTCTAGTAGGATTTTCCTGACATTTTCTTAGTTGCATTTTCTTAGTCTCAGAGCAAAAGCCATGGTCTGCAGAGAGCTTCCAAAGCATCAGAGGGATCTCACTGTTGAAAGATATCAGTCAGGAGAAGGGTACAAAAGAATTTCCAAAGCATTAGTGGAAATTCAGCAATGTGTTATGGTCTGATGAAACCAAGGTTGAACTTTTTGGCCATAATTCCAAAAGGTATGTTTGGCGCAAAAACAACACTGCACATCACCCAAAGAACACCATACCATAACACACACAGTGAAGCATGGTGATGGCAGCATCATGTTTTGGGGCTGTTTTTCTTCAGATGGAACCGGGGCCTTAGTCAGGGTGGAGGGAATTATGAATACTAAATTATGAATACCAAATACTAGGCAATTTTGGCACAAAACCTTCAGGCGTCCGTTAGAAAGCTGACGATGAAGAGGAAGTTCACCTTTCAGCATGACAACGACCCAAAGCACACATCCAAATCCACAAAAGCATGGCTTCACCAGAAGAAGATTAACGTTTTGGAATGGCCCAGCCAGAGCCCAGACCTGAATCCAATTGAACATCTGTGGAGTGATCTGAAGAGGGCTGTGCACAGGAGATGTCCTCGCAATCTGACAGATTTGGAGCGCTTTTGCAAAGAAGAGTGGGCAA
>JACXGI010005479.1:0-47008 GCA_016801175.1 Esox masquinongy | reverse complement strand
AACAATATGGTATTAGTATATTAACTGAAACTATGCATTTCAAAACAATATGGAAATAAACAATTGTCAAGTAGCCTGCCATCAATCATTGTTTCCCAAATATAATTACCAAATTAGACAATTGGTCTCAATTCTTCAACACAAGTAAACACTTGACTGGCAACTATTTCACACAACAATGTCCATGTGCCTACCGGTTGCGTCTCCAGAATCCCAAATGAGCTGAATGTGACTGAATGAGAGTCTCCTCTTCCATGAAGAATTCCAGTGAAATACTTTTTCACCTGCTATCACCAAGGTGCACCAGTATAAATGTTCCCCAGGGAAACACAAGCTAGTGATGGGTTCCACAATGCATGCACCTTTTTGCCCCCTGCTGGTGTTTTATCTTGGAAGGGAGCTGAAAAGGTGGATGCCTTGAATATGAATACCTGTCTTTTGACGCAACAATTGGCTATTGGCCCAGGATACATACACACTACACAGGCCTGTAGCTATTAATTTTCAAAGAAAAAGAGTCATTGTTTACGATATAAATTCACATTTTCAACTGGATTTGGTCGACATGAATGCTTACTGTGCGGAAAACGATAACATGAAATTTATGTTAACATGTATAGATGTATTAAGTAAATACGCCAGGGTTTGTGTGCTGAGAAATAAAAGTGCTATCGAGGTAAAGCGGGCATTTGAAGACATTAAAAGAAGGAAGACCCCCAAAAAAAGTCCAAACGGACAAGTGGAAGGAGTTTTTTAATTCACATTTTGAATTGTTAATGAAGAAGTACAACATAAAACATTTTGCTACAGGTAATGATGTCAAAGCGAGCATCGTTGAGAGATTTAATAAAACAATTAAATCACGAATGTGGCGATATCTCAAGGCTGCCAACACACATCGTTATGTTGATGTGATTCAAGATTTGGTTTGTGGTTACAACCATAGCTACCATCGGTCTATTGAGATGAAGCCTGTTGATGTTTGTGATGAAAATGTTAGACAATTTCTCAAGAACCTGTATGGTACAACAATGATGAGAAGTGGTAATCAAAGTTACAAGTTCTGAGTGGGAGATACTGTTAGACTCAAAGTTGCGAGGGGCGTTTACCAAGGGTTATGAAAAAGGGTACACAGATGAATATTTTACAATAGCGGAATGCAGTCCTAGGGTACCTCCTGTGTATAGAATAAAAGATTATGATGGTGATGTGATCGTCGGGACCTTTTATGAACAGGAATTATTGAAAATAATCGTGGCTAAGGATAAAACTTTTAAAGTGGAAGCATTTCTGGATGAGAAAGTATAGGAAGGAAAGAAAATGAGTCTTGTGAAATGGTTTGGTTGGCCTGAGAAATTCAACAGTTGGATAGCATCAGAGCAAGTCCTTGACCTACAAACAGGATAAAAACACGAGGATTTGCAGGACTAAGTCATTTACAGCGACTACGATCAGCATGGGTAACGGCGGTTTCTACATAACGCTCCCCAGTAACTCGTCGAGACGTCTATCCAATCAATTCGAGTTTGAGTTATACCATAAAATTTGCCAAAGGTATAGATTTGAAAGGTGATTGGGAAGTGTCTTTGATAGAATTCCAATACCCGCAAACGTGGAAGACTTTTACATGTGGTGAAAACGCATTTGACCTTCAAGACTCGAGACAAAACATGGAAATATGAACTCACCACCGGTTATTACAATGGCATGGGAAAACTAGTGTCGGAGATCAACCTTTATACAAAACCACATGGCATATGGGTGGGTTATGATTAATTTAAAAAGAGAATGTTTCTAAAAGGCGAGCCCCATTTTAGTTTAAAATTTAGTGCAAAGTTGGAACAGACATTAGGCTTAAAACCAGGCAAATGGTGGTACGCCCCATTTCCCGCAGATATTCTGGCAGGTTTTAACACCCTATACATCTACACAGATATAATTGATTATCAAAGAGTTGGGGACAGCCGTGTCCCGCTGTTGAGAACTGTACACATTACAGGGGAAAAAAACAAAGTTGTCATAGTGACGTACGACAAGCCACACTACATACCTCTTAGTAAGAGCCAGTTTGATGAGATCTGTACTGAAGTAAAATCTGATCAGAATCAGTTGGTTTCATTTGTTGTGGGAAAGGTGAATGCAAAATTACACTTCAGACCAGTCAAACAATCTTTTAGACTATAAGATGCAGCCTCAGAAACTCTATGATGATCCTCAAGGGTATATTGAATACTATACAGCGCAGGCTGGTAACGGCTTACCAGGTTATCATGGTAGTGCAGCAATGTACAGGGCGGGTCTAGGGGGCCTTTTCCGTGGGATTTTCCGTATGGCTATACCTTTGTTGAAGTGTGGTTTCTCAATCGCAAAACCACATTTGACAAATGCAGCGAGGAATATAATAGGGGAGGTCGTCGGCAGCGTCATGGCTCGTCAAACAAAACAGCAGGATGGATCTGTATTGATGGTTATGACTCGAGGTGTTAGAAAGAGACCGCCTGGTAGGAGGAGCCTACCAAAGAGTAAAAAACGCATACACCTACAGAGCTGTTATAGAGAGCATTCTGAATTATGGAAGTGATAATTGTGACTTTAAAGACACAATTTTCAGCCAGTTTGTTTTTCAAGGACCCCGCAGGCCACATGGATGTTACTGACCCTGCAGGAGATAACAAAGGACTTCTGAAAAGGGCTGCCTATTCAGCTAATAGTACAACATTTGAAATCATCGGCCCTGCTCATAGCGATATCTTCTTTCAAGAGAAACTCATGTTAAACGGCGTGGACATAAAGGTTAGGATGGTATGCTGTAAAGATGAGTTCTGTCTTATGGGGGTAGGGGATGTGCTTTATCGTCCGCACATAGTTTCAGCATCACTCTTTGTCAAGAAAATGACTGTATCACCAGCTGTAAAACTTGGACATGCTCAAGCGCTACTTTCAACCAATGCAAAGTACCCGATTGAAAGGTGTGTATGAAGACATTTAGTTTACCTGCAGGGAGTCGTGTTTGTAACCAGGAAACCAGTCCTATTTTTAGGACTCCTACCAAAATGCATTGTCGTTGGATTGGTGGACAATGACAGTTTTACAAGAAGTTATGTAAAAAATCCATTTAATTTCAAACATTATAATTTGGAGTTTATGGCTATGTATGTGGACGGTCAAAAATTTCCTAGCAAACCATTCCAACCAGATTACACACTGGGATCAGCAGTGCGTGAATTGTACCAATTGGCCCTAGCTTCAGGAAAACACCTAAAGGACCAAGCCATGGCTATTGACCACTCTGACTTCTTACACGGCTATGCTATTTATGCATTCAACAGTACACCGGATGAGGAATGTGGTCAACACCTATCCCTGATTAAGTCTGGAAATGTCCGACTTGAGATGAGGTTCAGTCAAGCAGTACCCCACATGATTAATTTGGTTGTTTATTCAATTTTTGACTCCATTATTGAAGTGTCCAACCAGAGGCAAGTCATGTCTGACTACTATTAGGAAACATTACCCAAACAGATGAGAAATGAATACCGCAGAGTTGACTGGCATGGTGAACCAATTTTCATCTAGGACTCATTTTTATGGTGTGCTGGCATGCGACCAACCACCGAGTGGACCAGTCCGGGTTGTAGCATCAATGATGATTGTTAATATGCACCCATCGAATTGCCCCGGAGAACATTGGCTGGCTATTTACATCACAGAAGGCGTGGTCGGACGGTTTTATGAGTTTTGGAAACTCCCCAGATTTTATGTATTTTCCCAAGTCAATCAAGGCTTTTCTGCAAACATGTGAGAGTTTGGAATACAGCTCAAAACAAGTCCAGGATGTGATTTCGACCACTTGTGGACAACATTGTGTGTTCTTTCCCTATCAAATGACAAGAGGTCTGAGTTACAAAGATGTTATGTCTTTTTATACTGATGATTTACAAAAAAATTATATGTTAGTCTCCAAGTTTGTATCTAAGATGTATCAGAGTAAGCATGACAGACAAAGGTTTAATTGTATACAGCATGCTCAATCTTGTGAATCATTGATCATGGTTGTTAAAGAAAGACAGTTAAAAGTATATCTTGTGCCTGTTTTATTATTCAGAAATAAAGGCAATTGTAAAACAACATTGATGTTTACATAGTATTATTCATACAACAGATAGTCAAGGCAAAAACATACACATCGACAATTAATCACAATTGGTTAAAAAACGAACATAAAAACACATTAAAATGGAAGCCATTTTGTGCGGTCTGTGGTAGGGGGTACAAAGAAAGCTTTGGTTGATTGATTACCAGTTGCGAGGGGATTGGTACTGGAAGTAGGTGCCGGGGGTGTGGCTAAATAATCCAGTGTGTCGCCAGGCGTTTGTTTATACAAATTGATTTTATGCCTTACAAGCTCATTTGGAATAGTTGTAAAAGGCATGTTGAGACATGCCATGGCCTCTAAGAACTCCCCCCACCCCAAAGTCCTTCTAGCATCAGCAATTTTTTTGGTTGCTGTCACAGTTTTAACCAGGTCCAAAGGGTGCGAACCCTCGATTATCTCTCCTTTGAAAATGAATTCACCGTTTGAAGTCCATGAAGTCAAATCTTTAGACCTGAGCATTCTATTTAGAATATATTCAACATTCTTCTTATGCCTCACAGGCACATTGTCCAAAATTTCATCAACAAGGTTAACATTTCGATCAGCAGTTTGATTAGTCTCAGTCATGTTTACTACATCAGTCCCAGTCTCAGACCCGGGTAGACTTAAAGTCAGGGTATTTGTGTCAAGCTCACCCTGTCTAACAACAGTCAAGAATCTTTGTAAAATGGTATCTTTTAGCTTTTTCATGTAAATCCATATCAGTCTTCATCAGTATATTGCGTATCGATGAGTCCAAATCATTTTCAACAGATTGTCTTACATCGGTGCTAGTCGATGTTGAGGCACAAGAAACATTTTCTGAGCATGATCCATGTTGTTTAACCATGTCACGATGCAATTAGACTGGTTAGGAATGGAACTGCTACGCTTAGTAACGGTAGTAGAAAACCTCCAGATTGGTTGATGGTTTTTCTTTTCTTTGCGACTGAAGTGTTCTTTCTAGACATGTATATAATGTTGGATTTTTCTCTGTCCACTTTACATAGCTGCGATTCTGTCAAAGGTATTTTACTGTGCCTTAAATTAAGAGCAATTTCACAGAGTCATAGAATGAGGTCTGTGGAAGCAGTTTATAAAATAACTCTTCATTGACCCTTAAACAGCATCTTCAAAAGTGGTAGATTTCTATAAATGACATGGTCAGACTTTCTTAGGAATGTACACAACAGGCCAATCCCCAGAAAACAATCCTGTTCTCAGACGGTAATCTTCTGGTGTTGTAGCCTTAAAGTCTGTAAGTAAATAACCAAAGGGTGGGTGTGTTGCATCTTTAAAACTCTCCATGAAGAACCGAGAAAGGCCGACGTATATTTGTCTTCCTAAAATACTGATCTGCTGATTGTCACGTAGGTTTTTAAACAAGATGAGATAATTTGTGTTCAAGTTAATAGTTCTACTAGATTTGCCTTTAACAAACATGTTTTGGGCAAGGTAGATGGCACTTAGGTTATGGTGGTGTAAATATTGTGTGAAAACTCCATCTCCAAACTCTCTGATGCACTTTTCATTAAATCATCAATAATTAAAAGGTTGTTTTTCTGAATCGGTAACAGATTGTCATCACACAACGATGCTGGTAAACCATATATAAAAGTAATTTCTCTCAACTTCAACATTTCATCATACAACAGTTGCCAACACAAATAAACCCAGACCATATTCTGAATTTTTTTTTGGAGAAAACAACATCGGCATTATCCAGCAACATCTTCACAAAATACATTTTACCCGAGTTACTGGGTCCGCTAATGACACAGCTGAATAGGTGTTGTAGTCGTGGGTCAAATCCGCTACGGTCACTATCCATGATAGAATGTGATTTAGTACCCGTAAGGTCTTGTGCTGTAATCGGGGAGCAGAACATACTTGTTGTACACAACTCTGAAGTGTTTGGACACTACTCTGTTTTTCAATATGAATGCTATTTTATCTCTAGCAATTGTGTCTGTATTAGCAAGAACATGATCATCATCACCACCTTCGCCTCTTACAAAGTTATCAACCAGTCTTGTTAGCGTCTCCAAATTTACAATACCCGAGTTGTAGCTGTTAAGTGTAATGCCTTTTGCTTTGAGACAGGTCAGACCTTTAACGGTTTTGTACCCATCAAGGACTTGCTCTGATGCTATCCAACTGTTGAATTTCTCAGGCCAGCCAAGCCATTTCACAAGACTGTGCGATGGGTAACAAACTGTGCGATGCTGTCACCATCTGGTAACTCATCGGTCAAGTCACCCAAGAATCGTGTTGGCAACACTGATTCAGTGATCTTTGTCACACGCCACGGGGGTTGGGTGGATCAGTGTCTGTGTAGAGCACACATCTATCCAACTTCTCCATGAGTGAATACAACTCGAGTCTAGCATAAGCTGTTGTGAAAGCAGCAATGAAAATATTGTCGTTACGTGGTTTAATTGGTGTCTGTTTTGTGTAACGCCACTGTACCATCGAAACTGAGTCTGAGATGAAAGAGAAATGACTAACTTCTATTTCACTGGAGAAAAGATAGTGGCTAAACTCCTCTGGATCTGTAATTAACATTGTGTTCATAAGGTTAGCTCGCTCACACATCTTACCCCAAAGACTATTCATTGCCAATTTAGCCAAAAATCGCCTAGCAGTGTTTACAACAATGTTCTCCTTGTCAAGCTGCACACCCTCCTTTTTGTGATATTCACGAATATATTGCTTTTTTGCATCATCGTCAACCACTGATGGCAGGAAGCCGCTAGCTGCTTGTGCTCCAGGAATGTTCTCATGTAATCTGCAAAAAGATTATCTGATGTCCTGGTGAAATTCCAGACTTTGAATATTTTCACAATGCGATAACCTTTCTCAACAGTCTTAACTACCTCAATAGGAACCCACGTACCAGTTAAAGCTATTTCTGAATCAGTGTGTGAACAATCAATCACCTGGTTTTCAGACTGCACATAATCTACACAAGGGGAAAAACAGCTTACTGCCAACTCTGTGCGGTAAAACGGGGTGATAAAGGCCTTTCAGGGGACACACAGTAGCCCCAACAATATCAAAGTAGGTGTCTATCGGTTTGAAGTCTCGAAAGATTATGTTTGGCTGCCCGATTGGATAAGTCTTTGTCTTGTTGCAGAATGGGTATAGACTACAGACATTGTTATACTGAATAGTCTCCCCTTCTTGAGCCGTAAACTTCAAATGAATTGCGTTGGTACGATCACCAAAAAGAGCATCCCGTGGGTGAAGGCGCTCTGGAGCATCAAAGGTCTTTAAGAAAGCTTGGACATCTGGAGATGTGTTTTTAAGCTGATTCCATTCCCACTCCCATATGTACTGAACATGTACGTTGTGTTGTTCTTTTAAAGCTTCAAGCTTTGCCAGCCATTGCTGGTGCATCAACCCATACTGAATCTTTGTCACCGGGTTGGTACTTGTTGAACAATGACACTCTGGGTGTCCGTGCCGGAAACAACCTAGAAATTCATAGGCTGTGCGCACACCATTGCGTTCAGCGTATCCATCAACATAGTATGCCCCGATTTTCATTTCAGTTCAGGGCGTGCTGTATCGATATATTCTCATCAGAGGCCAGATATTCAAGCCATTGGATTGAGCTGTTTGAGAATGTCTTCTGACAACGATTGTAGTTGTCTGAGGGGACCAATGCAATTGTGTCCTTGGTGAGGAACCTGTTGCAAAAGACGAAGCAATCGTCATTGACCGGAAGGGGTCAACACCACCACATTCCAGGAACTCAAGTCTGTAAGGCATACAACCCTCTCTCAAGATGACCACATCATTCACACAGTAAGCCTTTATTTAATCTTTCATGACAAGGTTTCTGTGGAAACCGTTTTGTACCATTGCAAAAACCTATCATTTTCTTTAGCCATCATGGTCTTCACTCTGTAGTAATGTGGTTCTGGATGGGGGCCAACATAGTTCTCATTCTCCTTGATGTTAAACTTGTAAGGAAAGTAGCCTTTTTTCGAATCCTTAAAACCCATAGCACGTGGCAAGGCCGCCACCTTCATCGGTAGGAAGCAATGACTATCGATGTATCTCTGATTGAAAGTGCTGTCTGTAAAAATCATGAGCTTGCTACCATTAGCAATAAGTGTCGCGCCAATACCATTGTTAACAAGGTATTGCACCCAAGATGTAACCATAAAAACCTTTTGAGTTGTGTGCTATAAAGGTGTAGTCAGTATATTTCGGTTGCCTAAACTTTTGGAAAAAAGCAGCGACACATCAATCTCCGGCCAAACACCACGTCTCGTTATCAAAGGTTATTGCACACACAAAATTTGCAGTGTGTGTACCTTTCACAGGATTGGCAATTGTCTCAAAATCATAAAATATGTAGCGTTCACTGGGGTCCTCGGGTTTAGATGGTTTTATGAACCACTGATTATTCATTTCAGCAGTCAGATCCACGTTACAATTGGGACACATATCAGCCTTATACTTGTGGGGTTTATAGTTGGTCATACTAACAGTTTATTGATGACCACAATCGACACAGTATTTCTTATGGTCACACCAGCTAACCAAACGACCTGCACCTTTGTGGAACTTCAGACGTTTATGATGTCTATAACAAAAGTCGGAATAACATATTCACTTACAGTCCGGGCACTGCTTTGTGTTCCGAGGCTGGGTATGACAATCGGTATGAAGACATACACTATAGTTGTGTTTACAACCGTGATCACAGCGGGTGTTAAAACCTGTATATCATCAATCACAGACATATGGTACCCCAGAAAACCTTTCAGGCTCGTGATGCCATAGAAATGGTTGTCGTGTAAGTACATAAAGACAGTTCTAGGATGTTGGTCCTCCCTGTTTTGAAACTTAGTAAAACCCCCATCACGGGCTCAGTGAAAGACGACAATTTTACACCGTCATTTGTTCAAACCGGACAATATCTGTGAATGTCACAATCATCTAACGCTAAACCAGCATTTGTATGTAGCTCACAACCACTAGCCACGGCCTCATCATACGTGTACTGCGGGTTCAACATACCCATCAAACAAATTGAAAAACATGTAGAATTATTATTCAACACCACATATAAATTCCTTCTGTTTTTTGTGATAATCTGATCTAGCAATAGCGTTTGAGCCTTACGTCGCGCACCCCCTCCACCCTCACGGTTGTTGACAATTTGCACAACTAGCTCTAGTGATTCATGGACCAAAAGCTCTGCATTACTGCATAACACTTTCAAGTAACCCCCCAAATGTGTTTTCATTATATTCATCAGCTCTCATGGTCGCATGTACCGAGGAGATCAGAGATTCACCAAACAACTCTATCTGTAGACGATCAGCGGGTCCTAGTACAAAGCTCTAACAATCAAGGTATCCAAACCTTCCATAATGTGTGCATAAAATGCAGCAAAATCATCAACATCCCCCATATTTTGGAAATTTACAGACTGTCGTAATTCCACATTGTCAAATTGGTTACATTGTGTCACTCTAATATCACCATCACCGGTCTGCGTTAAAGATTTCAACCTTTCAAAATCAGCTAGGTTGTTGTAATGGGTATGTGTCAGAGAGCTCGGTGGAGAGTCAATTAGATCGTCCAAAAAATTTGGGCTTCTAATCTCGGTTAACAAAGCTTGCATCTGAGGATTAATGTCTGTATCGCTGTGCAACAATGTATTAATTTGCTCATGTGTAATCTGTAGATTATCAGATTCACAGTTTTGTACCTCTTGATGGGGTGACCCTGGTGCCCACATGCGGGGTTTTTTCGCTGTATTGTGAGTATTATCTATGGCGGTATCGCTGTGTGCACTTGTGTTAGGTACGGTCTGTTGGATATGTGTTGAGGTTGATGGTTGTTCAGTGTCTGGTCTGTTGTTAGTACTATCTTTTGCCATTTCTCTATCTTAATCTGTAGATAATGATCAACTTACAGGTTAAAATATTATTCTAACTCAAACATACATTTACATACATCACAGTTTTGATAAGTTGACTGTAAAGATGTATTATCTTCAGCTTTCAAGCATTGTGAAATGTGGTAACTATGGAACAAAAAACTCTGACGCTGTACAGCCACAAGGTGGGGGGTTCCGTAACTGAAACCATTACAATGTTGTAGTAGTCTCAAACATTACCCCCGCTGCACACTGTTGGCTGGTATATAGAAAACAAAGATTCAGCTATATGCAGATTGTCATAATGTTAATAACATTTTAGAACACCAATCAAAATGTCTGTGAATGTTTACACTTACACAAGAATCATCGGTTCACGACGTTGCGTAAAATCCCAACCGCACAGTCCATCTGACACCGATGTTGGTCTGAAGTAAAAACAATGTGGGGTAACAGAAGACCAAGCGTATTTAAAGCTGATGATTACTAAATTTTAAGAGACTACTTACCAAGGTCTGAAGGTCCAAAAAGGTGTTTTCCAAACAAGGCTGTGTTGAATTCCACTCATCCCTAAACCACAGATATAAAACAAACAATATGAAAGACAGATAAAGGCTTAACGTTTGGATTGCTCCATCATTTTCATTATGAATTTCTTTTATACATTCTTAAAAAGTTCAAATGTGTTGTTTGTTAGCTTTTATAATTACAACACAATTCAAAACAATTATTTCAAATTAAAGAACTTGTACTTACTATGTAAGCGGCCTACACAGCGCTCGAAACAGCAGAGGTCTTCTGTCAGCCACGGATTTAATAATGACTTCACAAACGCTAGCCCCCAAAAGGTCACACCTCTTAACTTTATCATTGGATACACAGTCACTGTTCATCACGTTAGAACTACACTGGTAACAGTAATAAAAATTGTGATATGGTCGGATGAAGCTAAACTATTTCAGGTATTTGTTGACATTTGATACTTCCGGTCAGGTAGAAACGCCGTTCTCGTTAGTTATCGCGTCATCACCGTGACATTGTGTCATTTCATTTTATCTATTAAGGACAAACTCATCCACTTACATACACCAGCCAGCGTTTATCTTGTTATTCAAAAATACATTTAACACACATAATATAGGTCCAAAATACAGCATTCATTAATGAAGCATTCATTTCATGCTTCATTACCCAGAAGTCACGCGTCCGCACACACACACACACACACACACAATATTTACTAACTCACAAACACCACAGTTCGTAAGCATCGTTGCCTGTTAAACTATTCTATCATTTTGTAGACAACATTCTCGTGTTAACCCCGTTGTACAATTTGATAAGACGTATTTACAAACGTTTTATTTACCAGAAATAACAGATCTTACACTGTCAACAAATCAGCGTTGTTCAAGCAAATTTAAACTCCACCTTCTTGGTACGTTTGTAACTTTTTGCCATATAATGCAACTCAGAGGTTAATGCTGACCTAAAATACCCATTCTGATTTCACGAATAATCATTGATCATACATACACATGTACCAAAGTCGTCAGTTTTATTTTCAACATTATGTTTAACCCAACCATAACACAATCAACCAAGCCATAATGTCTACTCGACCCAGGTTTAATGTTCCTTTAGAATACTAATGTCGCCCACACAATGTGTATTTAGTACTATGGTGGTTTACAAACCTTGTGTAAAACGAGGGATGTTTATCAACCTGAATATATTGCATTTTGTGCTAATGATTATTTTAAATTTTGTGGACCATTACAATGGGCAGATCTGATCTTAACACCCATTTCATGTTAAAATAATAAATGGGCAGAAACTCTCCAAAATCGTAAGTCTTGACCCCCTCTTTATATCTTACACAAGAAATTCTGTACTTAACTTAAAATGGCACAAACCCATGTTACACAAGCGTTGTAAAGCATGGTAGATCAACAACATCGACTGCATGTGGGATTAAACATTCCAGAACCCTGGCGGCATTTTGGTGAACAGCAAACATCATACTACATATCGTAATGCCTTGGGAATTTAACATTCCCGAGCCCTATTGTTAAACATCAAAGCCACCATACCATATTTCACCCCCGGACATGCATACGTCGCACAGGAAGTTACAACCCCTAACATACGTCACACAGGAAGTCCCACCCTGGAACATACATCACACCGGAAGTCCCACCCAGGAACATACATCACACCGGAAGTCCCATCTACTGTCAATCAATCATCCAAAAGTGACAGAAGCCGTGCTATATAAACTACTGTCATACTATTTCAGTCAGTAGGATGGTGGTTAGAGACAGAGTCTGTCACATAGTAAACTGCGGATCAAATCCAGCTTGGGCAACAACATTCATCCATTCTAATGGCTTGCCTGGTTCCTTTTCTTGTTTCTCTCTGACAGCATATACTGTCCGTGGTTTTGTTGTAGTTGTTGTGTGGTTGAATTTATTCCGCCTCTATTTGAGAGACTGTTTTGGCAAATGTTTCATTGAAACAACACAACCGTATTTTCTTCTAATGTGGTTCCTCCTATCGATATTTGCAACCGTTGTGTACATGTGCTGCTTTTGTGAGCTACAGCCAAGGCGTGGCTTAGGACTGTTTGACTCTGTCATCAAAGAATTGCTTCTCCTACATAGGTCTGCAAAAGGTGTCAAGTCATGCTCTGTATGCTAGTGATGTGCAGTTTGCGAACGATTCGTTCGTTTTCAACTAATCTTTTTATTGACTCAGGACTCACAAGTCCTTTTTTCTAGTGACTCGTTCAATTGTATCGTTCATTTGAATGTTCGACAGCGGATTTCTACAACATGATCACTTCATACCTGGTCCTCCAGCTCAAGTCTCCGATCAACGTCTATATACATTTGCAGAGAAAAATAGATCAAGGCAGGAACACCATAAAGACATGTTTATAACTGATAATTGAATGCAGACTATAGTAATTAATATAGTTAGTTGATTACTGATGTCATGTAAAACACAGATGAAAACAAGCATGGAGCCTTTGCCTAAGTAAAAAAGACTTGTGAACGACTGACTTGTTCAGTTTTTCCTTCAGTTGAACAGTTGTTTCATTCATTTGAACTATAGCAGCAGAGTTCTACCCAATTACAGAATCCGCTGTTAGTTTTACATTTGCTAAAAAAAACAGATCAAGACAGTGGCATTACAAAGACATGTTTGTAACAGATAATTGGACACATGGTAGTTCTAAAATAATGTAGTAGTTGATTTTTGATTGTAATGATAAACATAGATGAAATCGTGCACTGAGCCTTTGCCTAAGTAAAAAAGACTTGTGAACGACCGACTCATTCAGTTTTATCGTTCAATTGAACGGTTGTTTCGTTCATTTGAATGACTGGCAGTGGAGTTCTACCCAACCACGGACGCTGTGTGTTTTACGTTCGCAAAGAAAAATAGACCAAGACAGTAGCATTATAAATACATGTTTGTAACAGATAATTGGACACATGGTAGGTCAAAAATAATTAGGCTAATGTAGTATTTGATTTTTGATTGTAATGATAAACACCTGAAATCATACACCAAACCTTTGCCTAAGTAAAAAAGACTCATGAATGACTGAGTCATTCAGTTTAATTGTTCTAATGAACAATTGTTTCGTTCATTTGAACGGCTGCCAGCGGAGTTCTACCCCAACCGCTGGCTTCCAGCTCAGTAGCCTACTCTCCATTCAGCAGCTGTTAGTTTGACATTGTCAAAGAAAAGTTGATCAAGAAAGTGGCATAGTAAATACATGTTTGTAACAGATAATTGGACGAATGGCCTACCTTGATTAATGTAGTATTTTATTTTTATTGCAATGATAAACATAGTTGTAATCATAGAGCAAAACAAGCGTTTACTTAGGTAGAAAAGACACGTGAAGAACATTATGATGATGGCCATCATCATAATGTTGTTCATGTGTCTTTCCCATCACTACTGTATACACAGGCATCCGAGTTCTCTACCTATATGTATGGCCGCTACTGAGGGCGTAGCTGCAATAGTCACGGTTCGCCACTGATATTAGCCACACAGTAACTTTATAACTAGTAACTGGCTAGCCATAATATCATCCTTATAAAATAGAACTAAGTAACTATAAATTCTCCTAACTGTAACCCAGATAACTAACATACTATAGTCTGAGCCTTAAAATTCCAGTATTGATGTATTTAATCTATTTTAGTAAATACAATTTTAGTGCAACGAAATACAAAACAATATCAATAAATATCAGTAAAATTATCATTTCAAACTTTGCTTGACATAGAGTTGTGAGAGACAGGGATGAGGGACACAGTGGTGTTGAGGCAGGATGTAATCAAGGAAGAGAAAAAAAGTTAGTGCTTTGGTAGTGCAATTACTATATTTTGTTGATAATAAAGGCCTACGTATATGTAAGTGGGAAAATAAAGGTATTGTAGTCAAATACAATTTCAAAACATGCTTGTTTACAGATAGTAATATATTAATTTAATATTGGTTGCTACTGGTTTCATGAATGCCAGTTACGTAAAGTGATTATCATCACATACTTGTCAGGGCTTCCAAAGGAAATGAGGAGCAGAAAACGTGGAGTCGCGAAGGAAAACAGTACTTTTAATGACGGCAAGACTGGCGTAGCCCAACAATGCTCTATGGCGAGACAATAACACACAAAGACCAGGGGAGCAGAGGGAACATATATACTGTGCGCTAAACAAGACAACAGGTGAGATGAACTGATGAGATGGGCGGTGGTGTCAGAAGGCCGGTGATGTCGACCGCTGAAGCCTGCCCGCTGCAGGGGGAGGAGAGGCAGCAGAGGGTGCAGTCATCACAATACTGTATATCCACACTTCTGAACTTTAGCAGTTAACAATATGTATTTATAGTGCAGCTCCTGAGGTAATAACCGTGAATGTGATTAAAAGGATAACACTTTTTAATAAGAACATCTTAGTAACGTCTGTCTTCGTGACATCTGTCTCGTTAAGGCACTGCACCTCCAGAAATGACGTATTCTAGTATTACATCTACCTATCTATATTGCCTGGTTCACAAGATTCTGCTGAACAGAGTGTAGAAAATTAATTTATTATCATCCTTATTTATTCATTATCTTATTAGAAGGGTTTTGTTTTCTGTATGCTTGATCAATTACACATATACTGAAAGACTTGTCTCTCTCTCTGTCTCCAACTTATAAGGCCAGTGTTTTGTGTTCAGGGACAGTGATGAATGGAATGTCGGCTGAGCAGGGCCTTGGCTCCTTTTAGCAGTAAGAGAAACAGGCCTCTGCCTGTGCCATAAAACCGCCATAAGAAACTGTTCTCTAGGAGGAAGCCCTTGAACAGCAGGGGGTTATTATTACTTACATCCTACAGGTGAACAGAGCTCTATTCTGTATTGGGAAGAGCATAGTTAACTTAAGTCCCCATATAGTAAATGTCCAGATTGATATATCTCAGTCTTTGACCGGGTTGTCTGGGCAACAGACATTCTATGATTTTCTGTGTCTCCTGGAGCTATCTGAGTGCAACCTTGCATTTTTAGGCTACCTCATAGTGGCTACTATTCCTTGTATGTACATTCTGCAAATGCTAATTCCGTCATCTGTACTGTTGGAAGAGAATATAAGCTTGAAACTTGAAATGCATAATCAGAACAATCTGTCATGACGTTACTCTGCTAGTCTCTGTACTCATTCTCTGTCAATGTTGTGACGGTTGTTCCCGTGGCGCCACATAATTAAACTTGAAATAATCAACTGTTATACCAGACTCTGAGAAGTTTTTATTTTAATAAATCGTGAACATTTTCCATCTTCCACAAGAGTAAAAGATTCTGCTGAACAGAGTAAATTGTGTGGCTAGCACAAACATAACGGAATCAGGCAGCATAATGACATGACCAATAATATCACACAAATAGACAGGATTGGATTTAATGGAAGCCTGCTTCAAAATAGGATTTCCAGGAAACAATTTATACCAACTTTAGTTCCGTCCCTGCTCATTATTTAGTGAAGTGACCAAGATGCTTGGAAACTCCTTGTCTGGTTTCTCTACCCTTCTGTGTTCACCCAGTGTATCTCTCTGACCCTTTGCGTTCCATCTGCTCCCTCAGTACTTTCTGGATTGTTTTTACTCTGGATTGGTAATGCATACCAGCTATGATCTCCTGTCTGAAGTCATAAGTCTTCTCTTTCCTCTTCTGTACCGCCACATCCTGCTTGGCTGCATTGGAGAACTGGTGCCTGAACAGAGTGGATGGATGCCTGGTTTTCTTTAGCCTCTTTAACAGTACCTGGTCCAGGACAACCTTCTGCAACCTTTCAGCTCTGGTGAGTCAATTCAGTAGGCGTTTTTCTTCACTATTATTGTATTGTTTCAGAATAAATCCAATATTGTTATTTTTATTTTGAACTTATTTTGATGATGTTCACAGGAAATGCTAAGGGGGTGCTATCTTTATGCATGGAGGTGCTGACATGAATGGCTTTAATGAGCGCTGATGCGAGCTGCCCAGCTTTCTTAAAACTCAGTGCCACCACTGATGCTGCTTAGAATATTTGCAAGTACAAAAAAATTGGGATTTACCAATTGCTCATATGCTTGATTTGCACACACCGGTAAGTGTTTTGCCTTGATAAATCAGACACATTCTAAAACACTGCTAGTGCACGTCAAGTCTCATTTACATAAAGAACCGCCCTAAATGACCATTTATGGTCCCAAACCTTCCCTTTAAAGCTGCAAGAAATGTCACCAATTTCTGTCTGCCAAAATGGAAAAATCAAAGAAGACAAAGGAAAAACATTCAGACGCAGAATTAGAACTTTTGATAACCGAAGTGGAAGTAAAACAAGCCATACATTTTGGAGCCTGCACAATGAAATTCTAGTGACAAGGAATTCTAGTGACAAGGCACCCGACATCTACATAATGTATGCTTGTTATGTTTAGATAACAAAAGAACATCCATTTATCTGTACACAAGAAGTCACGTTCAGTCAAAGTGCAGCAGTAATCAGTAATCAGTACTGTGTTGTGTATTCTATCCTGCAATGTCTATAAAGTAGAGGATGACCGGAAGATTCTTTGATATTGAGTTTGTAAGACCGTGCTAGTAAAACCAAGTAAGATCAAGTGTGTAACATCATGAACAATAGACTATAAAATGCTGCAGGAAATAATTGAATTACTCTCTCCCTTGACGACTGGGTATGTGATCATTATTTCATCACTATATGAACGGCTGTTTTCTAACAGCAGTAAGCCTTAAGAAAAATATATGAGCAAAATATATAGCAAAAAATAAAACAATAATAAACATAACACTATAGGCTAAATCTAGCAGCAATTTAAAAGGAGTACTGAAAAACTAGCAGCAAATGGGTAGTATTATTAAATATTATAGATATGGCAAGTATGGCAATAAAATACAATTATGGCAATAAAATACATAATATACATAACAAAGTAAACTAGCAGCAACTTAGGAGGAGTAGGATTGGGAAAATACACTGAATAATGCATTCAATATTATAGATACATATGAGTGCAATATGCTTATGAATGGCACATGAGGGAATATTGTAGTGTACATTGAAAGTACAGATGTTGTTCATCTAATTACAGCGTTTTCTTACCGCGGTAAGATAAGGTAGATTGCGTCAGCATGCGGTGGATTGTGTCAAGCTATAATTGCACTATTCCAAAGCATGAGGGAGCTAAAACGTTGAAAATGCTATTATTTCTTGAAAATCGTTTTCTGAAGATAGTTGCAGATGATGTTAACAATGTTCCTAACATTACAGCTCATAACATAACAGGTTTCATTTAAAAGTGAAATGTTTCCAGTTGCATCTTCATCACTGCTATAATTATGATGTGTTTTTATAAAGAAACAGTAATAGCCTACACAGAAATAAATACTATTTGTTTAAACACTTGAATTATCTTAATAAATAATATAATACAAAGCACAGCTATTTGCTTAGATTGTGGGTTTGAAGTAGAGAATGGTAGAAGAACGCATCTTATGACAATTTTCTAATTGACTTTAAAACCAGTAGGCTAAACTGTTTACTCTCATAATCGGTCAGACTACCTTTCAGTTTCACTTCCTGTTTTATTCGTTCTACAATGCTGATGAAAGCTTAAAAATGAGAGTTCAGTTGTTGGAGAAACAAAATGATAATATCCTTATTATGCCTGGCTTTTCTCTGTTGACTTGGGCTAACTATAAAAACAAGCACAGCCTATTAAACTAAAAATATGATACTGTATTTTCTGCTTCAACATTTAAACTATATTTTACTTATTATACTTCCAATTCTACTAATACATTAAGTTATTTCGACATATAACCAAATACAGGATTTACACTACTCCAGAACCTCCAGGCCTTTCAGACCCCCAGTATCCGTGTGGTTTGGCTTCTGTTAGAAACCAGCCATTCCGTATAGTGGTTGAAATAATGATTGCGTACCCAGTCGTCAAAGGAGAGAGTAATTCAATTATTTATAGTCTATTGCATTTGATAGTCTATTGTTCAGGATGTTAAAGACTCAATACTCGGTCTTACAAACTCAATCTCATCTCAAAGAACTTCAGGTTGTCCTCTACTTTATATACACTGCAACCCGGAATACACATCACAGTACTGTAAGCCCATTGGCTGATTACTGTCGCGCTTTGACTGGATGTGACTTCCTGTGTACGGATAAACAGATGTTCTTTTCTAATCTAAACATAACAAGCATACAGTACATTCATACACTTCAACACTATGTTAGCATTCAGTAGTCTAAAAAAGAGTGAATTACAAGATTTGTTTGTTTTAAATGTCAAATGAATTTCAGGAATACAATAATGTGTTTGTATTTCAGGTCTTCTGATAGGAATACGAAAAAAACGATAACTTCAAAGAACAAACACAGCATTTTCATTTGTTTATTAGGCTCTAAAAACTAATTAAAATACACCACACGTAAATTCTTCAGAATAAATCCAATATTGTTATTTTAATTTTTAGCTTATTTTGATGATGTTCACAAGAGGTGCTAAGGGGTTGCTATCTTTATGCATGGAGGTGCTGACATGAATGGCTTTAATGAGCGCTGATGTGAGCTGCCCAGCTTTCTTAAAACTCAGTGCCACCACTGTTGCTACTTCTTTAAGAGAAAACGAAACGAGATTTCATGAACTCAGACATTCAGGCCTAATACTCAAGGACTCATAGACAAATCAGCACCACTAACAGAAAATGCAGTTAAATGGCTTAACCGGTTTTAAGAGCCAGCACTCCAATTGACCCCTAGCCTATATGATATTTTTCAGAATTGGTTTTGGATATGCCGATAATAGGGGGTTCTACGAGATTAGTTAGACAAGATGTGTTTTTGAAATCAGATTGCTTCACGCTAACAGAACAATATACAAATCTGACTGCTGTATTTACCATTGCCTTTTAATTATGATAGAAGCACACACATCTTAAACACATCTCAAAGTAGATCAAAAATGCTGGCCAGATAGTACCCAGGGAGGCACAAATCACTCTTAATGGGCGATACCCCCAGATAAAGGATCATGCTCCCTGTGGTTGAATGTGAATTAACAATGAGAATGAAGTGTATGTTGATGACATATTTGATCAATGTTGATCACATGCAGTGCGACAAAATCCGTTTTACCTCTAAAGATAGTATTGCAATCTTATTCATGAAATTCCCTTTTTATTAGGAGAGAAACACAATATGAAACATATCTGTCAGACAAGGCCTATATGAAATTTCACTGATTATTTTATAGAACCATGAAGATGATCCAGCTTCCTATGCAATATCAAAGGTATCACAGTAATTAATTATTAGTGAAACAAAATAAAAATGATATCCTTGACTGTTTCATAACTCCTTGATATTAGGTTAGGTTTATGCAAATCGTTTTACCTGTATGGGGATAGTAATAACATTTTTTAATAGATTTATATATCAAGATTTTTAATATGGTGGATTTTCATTTTATAGATGTATAGAGACATATTAAACAAATGAAAATTCTATAGCCTGTGTTCTTTGAAAAAACCAACGAAATTCTTCATATAATTTATCTAATAGCCCCAGCGGTTCTAGTCTTAATAACTGATTAGGCATGTGACAGTCTTGTAACAGGCACTTTGTCTCACCCGACTCTCTTCTTCAGTAATGTGGAGTGATTAACAGTAATACATTGACTTTAGTCTAGTGTACATAAACGAATTACATGTTCTGTTCAAACACCATTTTATTAGAAACTTTAGGGAAAAAAACAATCTTTATTTACCTCTGAAAGTATTAATGAAACAATGATGGGTTGAACGTGTAGCCTTTTGCCCGTTTTACAACCGAAACATCCTTCATGTAAACGCACTATGTTATATACTTGAACTATATTTTCATTTGGGTCTACTGTGGCATATTGTACTTTATCAAAGAAATGTGGTGGGGAAAAAACATTGTATTAGACTACTTTACAAAGATCTGACATCTAAATTACAATTCAGTAATGTCAGAAGTTGCATGACAGTTGCCAGTTTATGGAATCAAACACAGCAAGATAGCAATCCATGAATAGGATTATAGTAGACAATATTCCGCCGATTTGAATGTTTTATTATGGCCATATAAAAACAGACACAGGCTTGATTTAAAAGCAGTAAACACTTCAATAACAGCAGTTTCAGATGGCTGTCGACATTCTCACAGATGCCCCCTGGTTGCCATTCTTATTTTTTATTTTATGTTTTTGTCCATGCTGCATGGCACTGTAATGTGCCGCGGTATACCAGTGTATAACAAGGCATGCCCAGTCGCGGACCACCCCCTTGGAGCTGGAATTAGATGAGTGACATCTGTAAAGGACATCAGAGCATCTGGAATGTTCATGTGTGAACAGTATGATCATGAATCAGTGTTGTTGGTTGAGGAGCCTTATGGTCTGAGGGAAAAAATTGTTTGTGAGTCTGGAGGTGTGTGCCCCAATGCTCCGGTAGCGTCTACCAGACAGCAGCAGTGTGATGAGACCAAAGCCTGGGTGTCTGTGGTCTTTGATGCTCCGTGCTTTCCTCCAGCATTGTGTATTGTAGATACCTTGCATGGAGGGGAGATGGACTTCGCAGACTTCACCACGCTCTGGAGGGATTTGCGGTCCGCAGGGGAGCAGTTGCCATACCAGGCAGTAATGCAGCCTGAGAGGATGCTTTCAATGGTGCACCTGTAAAAGTTAGTGAGAATTGTTGCAGTCCCAGGAAGGGACTGCAGACAGACAGGGAGAGGTTGAATATGGAGGTGAAAACCTCCACTAGCTGGTCCACACTACAGTCCACACCACATGCGTATTTGGTCAGGCCTGTGGTAATTAGACACCAACTTATCCCTGTATTTTTTTTCCCGCTCCAAAAGTAGCCTTCCATAGGTCATATCTGGATCTCCTCAAAGCCTCTAAGTCCCCAGAGCTATAGGCAGAGGACCGTGCTCTGAGCTTAGCACAGACATTACCGTTAACCCAAGGCTTTTGGTTGGGGAAAGTCCTGACATTGACCCTTGGGACAACATCAATGCACTTGGAGATATATGCAGTGACAGAGCCTGTAAATTCATGTCCCCATCGGCTACATCACAGAACATCTTTTCGTTGTTTTAAAGCAGTCCTGGAGGGCAGTAATGGATACCTCATTCCAGTCCTGAACAGTCCGAAAAAACGATTTATTCTGTCTTAGTCGTTATTAATAGGATGGGAGGAGCAAAATTGATGAATGGTCAGCCTTACCAAACACGAGGCGGGGGATGGGTTTGTAGCCATTTTGTATTTGTGAATAACAACGTTCAAGAATCTGATCACCATGGGTAGGGAAGTTAATGTGCTGGTGGTGTTTCAGAAAAACATTCCTCATACTTGCCCAATTGAAATCTTCAACAACAATGAAAACTGCTTCAGGATGAGCATCCTCTAGACTGTTTATTACTCCGTATAGGTCTTCCAGCGTGTACGTTTTATCCGTCTGCGTGTGTATGTAGACTGCAGTGATTATAGAGGAGCTGAATTTCCGTGGGAGGTAGAAGAACCATACCTTTACAGTCGCTCCAGGTCTGGTGAACAGTGCATAGCAAGAACAGCAACATCCGTGCCCCTGTGAGAGTTAACCATAATGCAGACCTCTCTGCCCTTACGTTTACCTGACTCCGAAGATCTGTCCTGCCGGTAGATAGAAAAACCAGCAGGGTTGATGGCAGGGTGGGATTTTGTGGGATCCAGCCAGGTCTCTACAAATGCTAACACACAACAGTTCACATTGTCTCGTTGAAAGTTAATCCATGCGTGCAGTTCATCCATTTTATTGTCCAGGGATTTAACATTTGTGAGTAAAATGCTAGGTAATGGCAGATTGCATTATCTCGTCCAGGATCTACATAGAATACCAGCACATTAACGTGAACGCAGAGCCATTGTCAGTGCGACCTTTCTCTACGGCGCACCGGAAGTTGTCTGGATTCGATATATAAATAAAAAACTGAGAGTCGCTGACACTACCCACTATGCCATGGCTGGATTTATAATGCTAAAACTTCACGTGGTAACAATCATGTGGTATTACAATGATGCAAGCCTCGGCCCTTTCGCATGGGTTAGAATGGGCTGAAATTTCAAAGCAAGCCTCGATCAGAGAATTTATTGAAAATATCTTTAGAAAAAAAATCTTTTACAGTTTTTTTTTTTACTACTTAATTTCTTTTGCTAAGTCGTTCAAACGAGATACTAAGTCGTTTGGATGAGATAATCATCAGTATGTCTTATTAGGCCAAATTTATTATGCAGCAGCATTACAAGGCCATGTAATAGTTTCTATAGCCCAACATTCTTTGATTCTGTCCATTGATGGGCCTAGAATTGTTCATTAATAGTTACTTGAAACCCTAAAGCAAGGCAACCTTTGAACTCCAAAGCATTAAGTCAGAACAGTGAGCAATCGGCTGAATAGTGGCACATTGGCATGAGGTGAGGACGCATCAAGTGTGCCATGACATTTTGCTCAAATGATAACATTGTACATGATAACATTGTATGTAATACAAAACAGGATTGTCCCATAAATATTAAATCCAGGCAACATTACAACGAATAAAAGTTGCAAAAATAAAACTTTTAATCGGGTAGTCTTGTTTAAGTTCTTAAGTTGAACTTCTTGCATTGTAAAAAGAGAAAGCGTTGCTCATTAGTTGTGACCAATAGCAACTAGTATACTAAATCACAGCCTAACAACCCTCCGCTATTCAAAAAAAAAAAGTTTTTTACTAAGTCGTTCAAACGAGATACTAAGTCTTTCTAACAAGATAAACTTAGTCTTTGGGCCCCAATTTTTTTTACTGCCTTCGGCTTCAGGGCTTCCGTATATATCAGATTCTGAAAAGTGAAAAAAATTTAAGTAGGAAATGGTTGTTCAGGATAGGAACATCTCCTCTCCCTTTGCTCTTCAAATCGCCAATGCACAGGCACAGCAGAAATGCATGCAGTCACACAAGATGGAGCAAAAAAAAGTAATGAATCTTTTATCAAACTTGGTAAATGCAGTTGACATCATGTAACGTAACGAAAAAAGATGGATGGCTGTTTTTCTGTACACAATAAGACTTTTAAAAGTATCAGTATTGGCATCAGGATACTAGCCTTGGTTTTACTTGGTATGGGATTTGAAAAGAAAATGAGTGGTATCACCCATTCCTACCAGACTCAAAGATCTAACTCATGGAGCTGTGGGTGCATAATCTGATCTTTGGCTTAGGACAGCAAGTCGCGCTGTACTGGTGGATGCCATGGAGGTCTGTTGAGCAGACGGATGCCCCCAACGGAGTGCTCGCATCTCCCATGGTGAAACAGCAGCATTGTGCATTTCCTTATGAGGCAAAGAGATTCCAAAGAGGAAGAGAACATGCAGAAGAAGCGATGTGCTGTGTTTCTCAACTAGTTTAAGAAACCTGGTGAGATAAACTGCTGTCAACAGATGGAGCAAATCCCATGTTGTCTGTCAAAACATCATCGCTACCCTGATTTTGGTCCTGACCAGAACCTGCTTGTCCAGCAGAAAGCATCGGAATCTTCAAAAGTCTAAAACAAATAGCCAAATGTTCTAGCACTGTGAGCTCTGTGTAACTGACCAAATCGTCCACTGAGCCACCGTTACACAGAGCCCCACACACAGTAAAGGAGGCCTCTGTGTTTCAAAGTGTCAGTGCAAGACTTCGCTCAGTGGATCCCCCTGTAAAAACGTCAGAGGATCTCTCGAAGGGGACTGTGCCCTGAGGCAAGAGTAACCGTGACGGTGGTGTGACGAGTTTAGGAATTTGGCAGGGAGCAGCTCTGAACCGATAGTTCAAACCACTTGCAGTGAGCTGCACTAGAGAAATCCTGCACCGCTGACAAATGTGAGTCTAGCCAAGCTTCCAACCCCTGCTTGGAACCAAGGAAGTGGAGTCAACAAATCGAGCCCAGCATAGGAGCCCATGACGGACTACAAACACAGCAGAAACCTCCTAAGCTAAATCAAAACAGCCCAGACCAGCAGAAGAATGTTCTAAGCTGAACACATTAAACATACCCGGACTTTTCACCCTGAGGCAGAACCCACAATAACGAGGACAAGGCAGAGAATGTACCTACATAGCACTTAGACATTATTTTTGTAATGAAAGCACTGTAGAAGATTAATAAATTATTATTAGTATTATTATTATTACACAGAGCAAAGAAATACATAGTCATGTCTCCGGAGAGCAAAGGACAGCAGAACGAAACATGGCAGTGACTCAAAATGGGCTGTTAGGGAGTTGAATGGTTAAAGTAGCGGATAGCTAGGTGCAAAGAGAAAGGTAAGAATAACACTCTATTTACTAGAAAACTGCTAGCAAAAGCAGATGTGAGATTTGCATGATTGTATTTGTCATCTCTAATGTGCATGCGTGATGGGTCATAAGTGACACCAAAGTTGCAGACCGAAAGGGAGCTGGTATTTTCTGTTCATTGCTCAGAAAATGTTCTGTATGCTGGCTTTCAAAAGCTGCTACAATCTGATGCCTTCAGATTCATTCACCTAGTGGGCTATCTGGCTCCCTGTCTATTTATGGTGCTAAATGGCCAATGATCATAGTAGGATTATTTATAAATTATTTGCCCGTCCCTGTCTTTGGAGTTGAACAGTGAATTTGTTTTACAGTGATGTATTACAGCCTTTTCAATTTACATATGCCCTCCAGGATTATTAGCAGCCCTGGTAATGATGAGCAAAAAAGTCTATGAAAATATGTCATTGTTCATCAGTGTAATCTTACATTTAAAATATACCTCATCGAACCATGTCTTTATGGACACTGCTTTATGCACAGGTGCACAGTCATGCTGGAACAGGAAATGGTCTTCCCCAAACTGTTGCTGCAAAGTTCGAAGCACTTAATTGTCTAAAATGTATTTGTATCCAGTACCACTAAAATGATCCTTCACTGGAACTTAGGGACCTAGCCCAAACCCTGAAAAACTGGGGCTGATAATCTCGTTATCATGGCACCTGTCAGTGGGTGGGATATATTAGGCAGCAAGTGAACATTCTGTCCTCAAAGTTGATGTGTTAGAAGCAGGAAAAATGGGCAAGTGTAAGGATCTGAGCGATTTTGACAAGGGCCAAATTGTGATGGCTAGACGACTGGGCGAGAGCATCTCCAAAATCGCAAGCTACTCTAGCTGAAATTGTTGAAAAAGTTAATGCTGGTACTGATGGAAAGGTGTCAGAAAACACAGTGCATCGCAGTTTGTTGTGTATGGGGCTGCGAAGCCGCATACCGGTCAGGGTGCCCATGCTGACCCAAGGGCGACTGCTGAAAGAGCCTGCAATGGACCACGGAGCAATGGAAGAAGGTGGCCTGGTCTGATGAATCATGATTCCTTTTACATCACATGGTTGGCCGGGTGCGTGTGCGTCGCTTACCCGGAGAACACATGGCACCAGGATGCACTATGGGAAGAAGGCAAGCCGGTGGAGGCAGTGTGATGCTTTGGGCAATGCTCTGCTGGGAAAGGTTGGGTCCTGCCATTCATGTGGATGTTATTTTGACACATACCACCTACCTAAACATTGTTGCAGACCATGTACACCCTTTCATGGCAACGGTACTCCCTGATGGCATTGGCCTCTTTCAGCAGGATAATGCCTCCTGCCACAAAGCAAAAATGGTTCAGGAATGGTTTGAGGAACACAACAACTAGTTCAAGATATTGACTTGGCCTCCAAATTCCCCAGATCTCAATCCAATCGAGCATCTGTGGGATGTGCTGGACAAACAAGTCCGATCCATGGAGGCCTTACCTCACAACTTACAGGACATAAAGTATCTGCAGCTAATGTCTTGGTGCCAGATACCACAGCACACCTTCAGAGGTCTAGTGGAGTCCATGCCTCGACGGGTCAGGGCTGTTTTGGCGGCAAAACACAATATTAGGCAGGTGGTCATAATGTTATGGCTGATCGGTGTATACTGGTACTACATACTACTGGTCAAAAGTTTTAGAACACCCCCATTTTTGCAGTTTTTATTGAAATTTAAACAGTTTAAGTCTAGTGAATAACCTGAAATGGTACAAAGGTAAATGATAAACTCTGAGGTTAAAGAAGTTTACCAAAAACTGAAAAATAATGCTCATTTAAGAGGTAGAAAAAAAGTCTTTTTCAGGGAACATGTAACGGGTTAACGACTTATCATTCTACAGCAATAGAAGGAAATCAAGCCTTGATAGTTGATGCTAACAATTCCTACAGGTGTCCTGACTTTTGTTGATTATTTACAAACCCTCCGTCTGTATAAAAGCAGTGTTAGAATGGACTGTGTTACTACACCCTCTTAAATATTATTTGGATAGTATTGTACTGCAGGAAGTAGTATGAACCACAACGTCTACCACAGTATTTTGAAGCGCCATGCATAACCTTCTGGTGTATGTCTAGTTGGTCAGGGGTTCATCCTACAGCAAGGTAATGAACCAAAACATACCACCAGGCTATATCAGAAATACATTCACAGAAAAGATCAAGATTGAAGGCTTCAGATCTTGGAAAGGCCAGCACAGTCTCCAGACTAAACCCATTGGGTTGGTTTGGGATGAACTGGGGAGAAGGGTGAAAGCAAAGCAACCTACAACTGCAACACATTTGTGGGAACTTCTGCAAGGGTGTTGGGAACAACTATCCAAAAAATATTTGATTTCTGTTGTAGAAAGAATGCCACGAGTGTGTTCGGCTGTTATGTCTGCAAGAGGTGGTTACTTTGATCAGTCAAAAATGTTGATTCCATTTTGTTAAACAAAACGATTCCATGATTTCTTTTTTGTCTCAAATTGTTTATTTGTTCTATGCTTTAATTAGTACATTAGTACATTAAGATATTAAACCGTGTTTACTACTGCCTGGCGCTGCCCTGCCAGGGGGTCACATTACGATATTTTACATTAGTTGTATTGTAAATCAGTTCTAAAACATTACTTTTGTAATGAATATTCAAAGGTTCAGAAGTGACTGAAAATAGCCATCCTTCACATACCCCCAGTTTATCTCATCATTCATAGATTTTGTTTTTCTGTGCTGTGATATCTTACTTAATTTTTTAACTATAGTAGACCTTAACAATACATCTGGGACCAGGCAATATTAGAGTACATACCTTCAGAGCAGTCATCACTGCTTGCGAATACGTCAGCCCAGCCAAATTAGATGTCCTTCTGTACATCCTGGGGATGTAAGCCATATGATTATGCTAGCTATTATATGACACATTTTGTGATGATTAATAGTTCCTCTTGTGAATTAATGTAGCCTATAATGGATGGAAGCATATCCAGCACAGTGAAGGTTGGTTATGTTTTCTCTGGGCTGATGGAACAAAATGGTACTTTAAAATGCATAGTACTTCACTTATCTAAATTCTAAATATAGAGAAATGTTCTGAAATGTCAAACAAGCATTAACATAAATGAGGAGTAAAGGGAACAATTAAGTGGAAACCACATGGAGGGACAGGGATTTTTCAATAACCGAGCAGAGCTTTCAACAACACAGCCACCATTGTATGGAAATGTAATTACTACAACAGAATCACAAAGCAATCTAAAGAGTTGCTTGCATCAGAATCTTAAGTGCCACCTACTCCTGTTGTGCCCTTGTGCAAGGCACTCTAACTTCAAGTGGCACTGGTCTGTAAGTGAAAATCCTTTACCTCTCCACAAAGATGCCAGCCTGCACAGCGTGGACGATACTGCGAAACCGTGTCTTTTCCTCTGGCCGCCGTGGCCATGACACTCCCATCTTTCTGGTAAAGGTTGATGCGAGCCAATCTCGGACCTCCGAGGGAACAGAGTCAGCCTTGATGTCACTGAGCTCATCCTCAGTGTCTAGAAGCCGTCTGTAAATAGATAGCATCAGGCAAACAAACATTAACAGTAACGTATAAAACCGGTTATATGCTTTCAAAAACTTCGTTGTTACCAACTTCTAATTTAAACCCTTTAGATTATTGGGGCTGAAATGTAAAACTAATTACTGATTCCAAAATCAGAAGGAGTTTTATTGCCAAGTGAGTCTCACAACAAACAAGGAGTTCGTTTTGGCCTATTAGTGCAACAATTTATACAAAAGAAATAAAAACAAATCAAACAGTGAGTGAGCATAAAAAGAGCAGACTGAGCATTAATAAGGTAATTGATGTAAGGTGCAAGATTTGTCCAGTTGAGGGTGGTGTGTGTATATGGGGAGGGGTTACAGATTTGTCAAGTTGAGGGTTGTGTGTGTATGTGGGGAGCGAGCTATAGTCAGTTTGGTTCCGGGGGCATGTTCATGAGGCCTACTGCTGTAGGAAAGAAACTTTTCTTCTGGTGAGAGGTTTTGATCCTGAAAGACCTCAACCTTCTGCCAGAGGGGAGAGTTCTGAATCGTCCATTTCCAGGGTGAGAGGGATCAGCCCCAATCTTTGCTGCTCGCCTCCATGTCCTGGAGTTGTGTAGGTCATGTAGAGACGGCAGATTGCAGCCAATCACCCTCTCTGCAGAACAGATGATGCGCTGCAGCCTGCCCTTGTGTTTGGCAGTGCCTGCAGCGTACCAGGCGGTGATGGAGGAGGTCAGGATGGACTCTATAATGGCAGTGTAGAAGTGCACCATCATAGTCTTTGGCAGGTTGAACTTTTTCATCTGCCGCAGGAAGTACATCCTCTGCTGTGCTTTTTTTGTAAGAGAGGTGATGTTCAGCTCCCACTTGAGATTCTGGGTGATGGTGGTGCCCAGAAAGCGAAATGACTCCACAGTATTGTCTGGGGAGCCACCCAGGGCGATGGGGGTAAGGGCAGCTGGGCTTCTCCTCAAGTCCACTATCATCTCCATTGTGTTTAGGGCGTTGCTCCAAGTTGTTCTGACTGCACCAGGACACCAGATGGTCAATCTCCCACCTTTAGGCAGACTCGTCTCCATCAGAAATAAGTCAGATGAGGGTGGTGTCAACCGCAAACTTCAGGAGCTTGACAGAGTGGTGACTGGAGGTGCAGCTGTTGGTGAACAGGGAGAAGAGTAGGGGGCCAGGATGCAGCCTTGAGGGGAGCCAGTGCTGATGGTCAGGGTGTCAGACAAGTGCTTCTCCAGCCTCATGTTACCTCTATTAAACAGAAAGGCTGTGATCCACCTGCATGTGGACTCGGGCACTCCCAGTTGGGGGAGCTTGTGTTGGAGCAAAGGAGGAATTATGGTGTTGAATGCAGAACTGAGGTCCACAAACAGGATTCTGGTGAAGGTTCCAGGTGAGTCTAGATGCTGGAGGATGAAGTGAAGTTGTGGATGTTGACTGCATCATCCACAGACCTGTTGGTTCTGTAGGCAAACTGCAGTGTGTCTAGTAGTGGGTTGGTGATGGACTTGAGGTGGTACAGCACAAGGTGCTCGAATGACTTCATAACCACAGAAGTCAGGGCGTCGGGTCTGTAGTCATTAAGTCCCGTGATCCTTGGCTTCTTGGGGATTGGGATGATGATGGAGGACCTGAAACAGGCCGGGATGCAGCATGTCTTCAGTGAGGTCTAGAAGATGTTCGTAAACACAGCATAAAGTTGATCTGCACAGTGCTTTAGGGTGGATGGGGATACACTGTCAGGCCCTGCTGCTTTGCAGGGGTTCTGTCTCTTAAATAGTCTGTTAACGTCCCCCTCCAGGATTGAAAGTTCCATTGTAGTGGATGAGGTGGGGATGATTGAGATGGGTGATTGTGAATGGGCGCCGATGGTGGGGGCTGGTGTTGATGGCTCGACACACATGGAGAAGGTATGTTGACAGGACTGCCCTTTTGTCTTTCAAATCTGCAGTAGAACTCATTCAGGTCATTGGCAAGTCGCAGGACATTAAAAGAGTGGGGGGATTTAGGCTTGTAGTTCTATTGGATGCCTCTCCAAACAAAATCAGTCGTTGGCTGAGTATTGTTGTTTTAATTTCTCTCCATACAGGCACTTGGCTTCCTTCACTGCCTTACCAAAGTTGTATTTAGCCTTTCTAAACCTATTCTTGTCCCCACTCCTGAATGCTACCTCCTTTTCAAATGCAGCAATCTGAGTTAATTGTGAACCAGGCTTTGTCATGCAGCTATCCTCACAGAATTATTCATTGTACATGTATTACTGTATTTAGTGTGTGTATTAGATTAGTACTGATCAGTTCAATACTTATAATTACACAGTACTAAGGGCCATGTAATTCACCATGGTCTGGGTATGTCATTTACCAATAGCATTTTTACATTCTTCAAACATGCTAGTCAGGAGAGACTTGCTGTTACTTAGTAACTAGTAAATAGATTTTCTCGATGAACCGACATTTCAAATGTGTTAATTTTACAGTAACTTTGCATAATTTCAGATGTAACTTCTCTATTACCTTCGGCAGCATACTAAAGTTAATTAGCAAGAACCAGGTTACGAATGATTTATCAAGATTCTTCCTTCCCATGAATAACATGACTTGCAAAGGAAGTGTTAAATGTTTTATGATGAATAAATCTAGCCTCTTCACAACATTTTCTGCTCTGCTATGTGCATGAACAATCGTCAACGATGAGGGTGAGGTCAGACAGTGCATCTCAGTACCGAGCACAGTTCATATCACTTGGTAAGTTTTTTCTTGGAATGCTTACTGCAGCATAGCCTACTGTGTGTGTAGGTGTAGGCCAAATATATTAACTCCAAAAGCTTTTTCATTCAATAATTTGTATTACAGTACTTTGTATTTGAAATTACTGTAGGGTTTAAGCGGAACGTCACCATTAATTTGAGGGTATTTGAACCCATATGGTATGACCCAGAAATGTCAGCATGTATTTTATATAGTCCCCCCACTTCAGTTTACCAAAAGTATTTGGACAACTTAACATTAAGTGCAATCAAGTAGTCATATTTAGCTAATCTGACCCCATATTTAGCTAATTATCGACCACCCCTTATTATCGGACGTTTCTAGAGGTTGGAGAATTAATACTCAGACATCAACTTTTAGCAACATAGACTGAAGACAGCTCATTATGTTGTTTTTTTGACACTGACACCATTCAACAAATATCAAGGACTTGATTAATGACTCACTTCAACCTCGAATGCAGACACACACATTTTTCTTCTTGTAAATTGGTTCAATGAATGACAAAACTGTAACAACCAACCCAGTGGAGTTCCGGTATGGGGCTGGTTGTCAGAAGTGAAGTTTTATTTGCCTTGAAAAGATTGCCTGTTTCAATTAGATTAGACTAAACTTTATTGTCATTGAACAGTACAAATACAGTACAACGAAATGTAGTTAGCATCTAACAAGAAGTGCAAATAGAGGGCAGAAAATAGTAAGTAAGTATTAAGTATATGTATATTACAAGTGGAATGTGCAGATGTGCAATGTAGGCAAATGCAGTGCAAGTGGCAATACTAAATGGGCAATTAAGCCAAATAGAGGAGGGCAGAAAGTTTACAAGTATTTGATATAGTGTATGTTACAAGTGGGATAATAGTTGTTCGGGTACAATGGCAATTTCTAAATGGCATTCTAGATGTGCAAACGAGGCAAATAAAGGAGTAATGTAGTAGGGTGGCATGAGCAACCGGGATGCAGAGATAGCAGCACTAAGGTCCCCGAGGTAGACGTGTCTAACAACGGTAAAAAACAAAACAAATGCAAGCACAATGGCAATTCTAAATGTGCAAAGAGGCAAATTGAATGTACAAGGTGCATGTGCCACTGAAATGCAGGAATAGCAGTGGTGAGGTTCCTGAGATAGACACATACCTGTAACAACTGAAAAACTTCCATTATCAGGCTTTGCAAGGCAGTGTCAATCTAAGACCTTGGGGTTTCAACCCACTGTAATATTGAAACGAGACATACTGGTGCTGAGAAATTCAACATATATTAAAACATATTACCAGCATCCCACATTGTTCCCTATCCAAGGCAACTTACATGCTTTATCAGTGCCAAATTTGTTTCTAACATATTTTGACCCAGGGCGTGAATCAAATTAAAAGAACTGGTAATAAATCTAAATTATCCTTTTTCCCAACTGTTTTCCTCTGACATTACAGAGTATTCAATTTCTGTGCCAATTGAAGCTCTAATGAAGACCACAAATAAATATGTTGTTTTAGAATTACACCTACTGCCTCAGAGAATGTTGATATTCTTTATTTACTGGTTGGAACATTTTTCAAATACAGTGAAATATTAAACCCTATATATAGCACACATACTTTGTTTCATCAGTGTAAACTGCTTCCAGAACAGAGGCTGCATGCTCGACACTCTTCTTCAGGTCAAGGACATTCACCTCTCCTTTCTCCAGCTGCTTCACCAGGCATCTCAATCTGCGGAGGCAGGCATGAGGGACAGCTTTCAAAACTAGAGCATGATACCCTTGTAAAAATTGGCATACTGTATGCAATGATAAAGTGAAGCTCCAAAGCTTTTTAAAATTTTCAGCCAATCATTTTAAAATAGGATTAACATCCAAAAAAACTTGATTACTACCAAGCAAAAACTGGACTCGAAGTACCATTGCAACATTTCTGTACTACTGCATTATCCATTTTGTATGCTGCGCTACATCCTGCAAATACTGTTTTTGTGCAATTTGCATTGTAATTGCAAATTTGCAGTTTAAGCTGTACATGCATCTTACAAAAGAACACCTTTGAAATGGTTCTCTTATGAGATTGAAATTATTCTAGTTGGGATATGTTTTTGACCCGAGTTGGGTGAGTGAGGCACTTGGTATGTGTCATCAGACAGAGCAAGGCATTATAAAGGATAACCAATGTTCTGATGGTGTTAGTCCAGAACTGTCTAGATTGTTTTCTGCATGATGAGCTCCATTTCAGAAAAAGCTAATCAGAGCAAAAGGGAAGATTCAGAGACCTAGAGCTCTGCCTGAGCAGACTGTTTATAGACAGAAGTGATTTTCCATTATCCTGCCTTAGTGTTTCTGCTCATCTAGCTATGAAGGAAATACATATCACTTAGCTCATGGAATCAACAATCTGGATATATATTTTTTGTGTGCATATTCAAAATCGCTTCAGTGTGGCAAAACTTTAACATAGCAACCTGTTGGCATGAACAAAATCACGCTCCACAGGCTATTTGTGGCATGCTGATGAGATATTCGCCCACTTCCAACCTGTCAAAGTTTAAAGTAACAGCAAGAGTTGGATTACATGCTATGTAGAAAATGGCACACTATAAACTGAATTGATGGCAAGCAACAGATCTAACTTAAGTGTTTTGATTTCATAAAGGAAACACTGTCTGACTATAATAGACAACTATGTTTGCCAAGAGAAGAAATGGGTGTTCCTGAGTAATGTTTTCCAAGATGAAAGCCTTTATAAACATATTGAAACAGGTTGTTTCTTAGATTTCCCCAACTGTTATTTGTATAGGTTTTTATAGTTTTGCAATAAATGCAGAGGGAAATGGACTGCATCGTGTCACACATTTGCAATAAATGCAGTGGGAAATGGACAGAGGCGCAGAGCTCTGTTTGGAGCCATCTCTTAGTATTACAGGGTTTTGTGGTTGTTACACTTAGCATTTGTACGAACTGTAAATCAATTTACTATAATAATCTTTAGATAATGGTCTGCTAAATTACTGAACTGTAGAAATTTTATTTATTTTGTAATTCCTACTTTCAGCACTACTAATGTCCCCCCACGCTGGCGCTACTCCACCACCATCTCTGACATGTACAGTTCCTTCTATTAAATTATATCTTCAGCCTATGTGTGAGGGAGTGAATAGGTCCACAGTGCAATGATGGTTTTACAATAACATGTCCTTTTGCATTGACAGTTCTGCGTGCAGACTGCTTACGTCCGTGTGGGAGTAAAACCCTAATTGCATCTGTGACTGAATTACTCTGGATGAGTGTGAATGAGAGGAAACTGTGTGGGAAGGACTGTGAGAGTTGTATCTCACCCTAACAATGTCACTCATACAAAAGTCACAAGTATGGTGATGAACTATTACCACAATCCTCACAACAGTAAGGCAACAGCACTTTTTTGGGCACACTTTTCAAGTATGCCTACTTTGACTAATCTCAGTATAAAACATTTTCTGCTGACTATGGAGCATGGACTTTAGGTTTACACAATCTAAGTCAAAGAAAAAGGCCTTCAGACTATAGTAACAGTGAAATTGACATGACCTCCCAAAACACTTAAATTACATTTTTATAATCATCATAGCTGAGACCAAAAAAAAGATTTTGTGTAAACTATCAAGACTGCACTTACTGCTAATCCTATGACACATTATAATGCTTTTGTCCCAGAATCCTTGTTTGTGTCCCAAACTGAAACCTATTACCGCCATAGTTCACTTCTTTTGAATGGTGTGATATTTGGGGCACAGTCATTGACATTTGTTATCATCAGCAGTTTGCTGAGACTGGAGTACGACAGTGAGACTCCCCAGGACCCTTAGTAACTGTCCACATGTCATGATCCTAACATCAACCATCATGAGCACAATAAACATACTTCCCTGGTCCCTTGCTGGCTCCTGCCTTTCCTCCGTTCCTTTCAATGATGTTACTTGTCTGGTTCTTTATTTTACTTTAAATCATAGTTCTAGTATACAATAATTGAAAGTTTAAATGAACAGGCACAGAAATCCCAATGACATTTATCAAATTGTTATTTAGTAGTAGACAGTAGTTACAGTATTTAGCTGGTAGTATATTTAGCGTATTCAATAACTCTAGTGTGCTTTTTAACTGTCCGTTTTCTAAAGAAACAAACTAGCCATGGAGTGATTTGAGTCATTGTTTTCATTGTAGGTACTGTATAGCTATTAGCTACCCGTCCCCAAGTGGTTAGAGACTTGGGTTTAATCCTGGCGGCAGACCAAACAAATTAAGTATGAGGATTTATTTATATTGCTCTCATTTTCGATTTACATAGCATAGTTCACATGGCGTAGTTGTTAGCTATTCAACTGTCTATTTGTTTTCTAAAGAAACAAACCAGCCATGGAGTGATTCGTGTCATTGTTTTCATTATAGGTACTGTATAGCTATTAGCTAGCCATCTACAGTAATCCATTTCTAATTTAACGTGTTGAATGTAGTGTAGTGATCCTGTTATACCTGTTGTTGGTTTGGATGTTAACTAATGTAGGGAACTAATGTTTCGACTAATTGTTTTGACAATGCAAGTAAAAAGACACCACTTCTCTACACACGTATCATGTGCACCCACACCCGCTGTTTAAATAGCGTAGTGGTTAAAGACAGTCTGTCACATAGTAAACCGCGGATCGAATCCTGCTTGGGCAACAAAATTCATCCTTTCTAATGTCCAGCCGACAGAACTATGCTTGCCTGGTTCCTTTTCTTGTTTATTAAAACACAAAGTACACTGCTTAAAAAAATTAAGGAAACACGTAATCATCACAGTATAACACCAAGTCAATTATACTTGGTATTTGGAAGCATAAGCAATTGTGAATCAATGTCACTTGTTTTGGTGCAAATGAAAGTGACAACAGGTGCACTGGAGAGGGAACAGCAGGAAAAACCCCAAGGTGGTGGCCAAAGACAATTGCCGTCTCCTTATCCTTCCTGACTTATTATTCTCTAGTTTTGCGTTTTGCTAGTGTCCTTGTCACTACTGGTAGCATTAGGCGGTACCTGCAGCCGATTCAGTTTGCACAGATAGTCCAGGCTCCTCCAGGATGGCACATCCATACGTGCCGTCGCAAGAAGGTTTTCTCTGTCTCCCAGTACAGTCTCAAGAGCATGGAGGAGATACCAGGAGATGGGCCATTACACGTGGACAGCTGGACAGGGCCGTAGAAGGACATCAACCCAGCAGCAGGACCAGTATCTTATCTTTTGTGCAAGGAGGAACAGCAGGAGCACTGCCAGAGCCCTACAAAATGACCTCCAGTGGGCTACTGGTGTTCAACTGTCAGAATCAGATTCCATGAGGGTGGCATGAGGGCCCGACGTCTCTTCACAGATGAGAGCAGGTTCACACTCAGCACATGTGACAGACGTGAATGTTGTGCTGCCTGCAACATCATCCAGCATGACTCGCTTGGCGGTGGGTCAGTGATGGTCTGGGGAGGCATATCCTTGAAGGGTCGCACAGACCTCCATGTGCTAGCCAACAGTACCATCACTGCTTTAGGAGTGAAATCCTCAGACCCATCTTCAGACCTTATGCTGGTGCAGTGGGCTCTGGGTTTCTCCTGGTGCAGGGCAATGCCCAGCCTCATGTGGCCAGAGTGTGTAGGCAGTTCCTGGATGATGAAGGCACTGACGCCATTGACTGGCCCTCACATTCCCCAGACCTGAATCCAATTGAGAACCTCTGGTATGTTATGTATTGGTGCATCCGACGCCGCCAAGTAGCGCCACAGACTGTCCAGCTTAATGATGCCCTGATCCAGGTCTGGGAGGAGATACCCCAGGACACCATCCGCCGTCTCATCAGGTGCATGCCCAGACATTGTCGGGAATGCATACAGGCATGTGGAGGCCATACACACTACAGAGTCACATTATGAGATGAAATTAAAATTATTTACAAGTTCGAACAGCCTGTGATTCCAAATGTTTACTTTTATTTTCGGTGTGTTTGAATCCAGCCCTCAGTTGGTCAGTGATTTTGGTTTCCAATGACCATTGTGTGGGATCTGTGTAATAATGTAGTATTTTAAATGTAATATGAAGGTATGTTTCATTGAAAGTTAAATGTGCCTAGGTAAGAGAGCAATAGCAACATCTGTGTTTAAATTCTCTCTTTCAGTAGCTTGTGCTCTGATAACCACAGGAATGTTTACATTGACCATCTGGCATGGTCAATGTAAACATCGTCTTGGAAACATGATCTTTCCTAGGTAGACACGCCCTTCAATGTATAAATCAGCTTGTAACCAGCATTACAGTGAGAAAATTTTGGAACATTCATTGAAATAGGACAACACTGCTGCATTATTTCAATTAATACAGAATGTATTTTCTCCCTTGATTTGTGAGGGTACTCTATTATTTAACCACTATACGTAACCGCTAAATTCTAACAATTGTTACGTAATTTTGTTCTCAACGAATTACACAATGTACAATAAAGATTTTGATCATTAATATATTTCATCGAGAAGCGATGTGTAACTTAAGTGTTCCCTTAAATATTTTCAGCAGTGTATATAACCTGGGCCCTGCTGCAAAATCACAAACTTTGGATGCAGAGACAGCTGCTTTGACCACTGCTGTGATGGCTACGCAGCAGCCTAGTGTGGCTGGCAAATTTTCTATATATAACTAGGCAAGCACACATGTTAATGGACTTTTTAGGAATCTGCAGGTGCCAATCAACATTATTTAAAAAATGCTGGTTCCCAACAGGAATCAATCAATCGATCCCATCGATCAATCAAAGTTGTGTCAAAAAACGCATAGTAGAGTCAGAGAAATCGCCATTGACACACGTGCCTGAATGAACAGACCAAACCCGTTACATTGTCCATCTTCCGATTTCATCTGTGGGAGACAAAAATATGTTCAAAATTGCCTGTGTAATCTCAGCCATAGGCTAACACATGCTAATATGCACCTACCTGCATTCTGTACATGCATAAAAGCAACACACAAGCACATACGCACACAAAACAAGTCATAAAAACTTAAAGGAATCCATCAAACACTTCATCTGACCATCATGAATGAACAAGCTCTGAAACTGACAATTACAATTAAGATAGAGGGTAATAGCCTTGTAAATGGGAGTAGATGGGGAATATTTTGTGTCTAGTGAGAATGGGAGTTAGAGGTTAGCTGACACATAGCATCATCAGATGCCAATTTCTGCATGAGAAAAGCATCCAGGTTGGTGAGAGCCATTAGAAAAATACAGTTTCTCTGCAAACTGTATTTATCCTATGTGAATCTACAGTAGATCCCAGTGTTTTAAAGTATATTACAAAACATAGTTTAACAGGTGCTGCATGCAGTTTGGGTAAGAACAAATGAGATGATCTATATTATTTTGTCTTTTAACTGAAAGCCTACAGTACAGTAGACAATCCCTATCTTAAATATACACCGATCAGCCATAACATTTTGACCACTGACAGGTGAAGTGAATAACAATGATAATTTTGTTATCATAGCACCTGTCACTGGGTGGGATATATTAGGCAGCAAGTGAACATTCTGTCCTCAAAGCTGATGTGTTAGAAGCAGGAAAAATGGGCAAGCGTAAGGATCTGATTGACTCTGACAAGGGCCACTGTGGACCTTTTGTGATGGCTAAACGACTGGGTCAGAGCATCTCCAAAACTGCAGCCGTTGTGGGGTGTTCCCAGTCTGCAGTGGTCAGTACCTATGAAAAGTGGTCCAAGGAAGAAAAAGCGGTGAACCAGCGATAGGGTCATGGGCGGCCAAGGCTCATTGATGCACGTGGGGAGCGAAGGCTGGCCCGTGGACCTGTCAGGGTGCCCATGCTGACCCCTGTCCACTGCCGAAAGCGCCTACAATGGGCACGTGAGCATCAGAACTGGACCACAGAGGAATGGAAGAAGGTGACCTGGTCTGATGAATCATGTTTCCTTTTACATCACGTGGATGGCTGGGTGCGTGTGCGTTGCTTACCTGGAAAACACATGGCACCAGGGAAGGAGGCAGGAGGTAGTGTGATGCTTTGGGCATTGTTCTGCTGGGAAACCTTGGGTCCTGCCATTCATGTGGATGTTACTTTGACACATACCACCTACCTAAACATTGTTGCAGATCATGTGCACCCTTTCATGGCAACTGTATTCCCTGATGGCATTGGCCTCTTTCAGCAGGATAGTGCACCCTGCCACAAAGCAAAAATGGTTCAGGCAGGCCTGGCACCACAGGGGGGCAAGAGGGGGAATTGCCCCCTCAGAAAGGAACTAGTGCAAACAGTTTTGTTCCCTCATATACATAGCCGATGGTATATGAATTAGACCAGTTCTGATCAACATGTCCGTTCAACTCGTCAACACATTACAATCATTACAGATCATCACAGCCTGGGTTCAGGAATGGTTTGAGGAACACAACAACAAGTTCAAGGTGTTGACCTGGCATCCAAATTCCCCAGGTTTCAATCCAATCGAGCATCTGTGGGATGTGCTGGACAAACAAGTATGATCCATGAAGGCCCCACCTTGCAACTTACAGGACTTAAAGGATCTGCTGCTAATGTCTTGGTGCCAGATAACACAGCACACCTTCAGAGGTCTAGCGGAGTCCATGCCTTGACGGGTCAGGGCTGTTTTGGCAGCAAAAGGGGGACCTACACAATATTAGGCAGGTGGTCATAATGTTATGGCTAATCAGTGTACATTTCATACAGGAATCTGTCATATTATTGGTATATTTTCTTTGTATAAAAAAATTATAAGGGCTACAGTAGTTTGGTAAAAACTCTCTTTGAATAGTCCTTTGAATAGTTATAAGGGCTAGATTGGTAATATCCAAACTCTTTTCGAATAGTCCATTAAATAGTCATTTGTAATAGCTAGCCAAACACCCTAGCAAGAAGAACCATTTAACAGTTAAATGCATGGCCACCAATAACTTTAAATGCTGATCTGGTAAAATATTTTCCAAATCATACAGGCAGCCATTGAGATTGGTTAACTGCTTTGCTAGTCTTTTCTAGGAGACTAACAAAAAACCTTATACTGCAGACATCCTAACTTGTCACTTTTTGGCATGAATTCAGTTGATTCAAGGAGCAAGTAATGTATTTATTTTTTTGAGCAGGGGATGAAACCATAAACGTAGGCAAACATATTTTAGAGTTCAGAGAAGTAATTGGCTTGAATTTCTTTTCTTCTTAATGTGTTAGGGTGGGTATACAGAGGGAGACAAGGTAGGGTGTGTACACAGAAGACCATCATTATGTCTGTACTGTAGTAGTCCATAATATGGCAAGAAAAGCACAAATAAGCAAAGAAAAATGTCAGTTCATCATTACTTTAAGACACAAAGGTAAGTCAATCCAGAAAATGTCAAGAAGTTTGAAAGTTTCTTCAAGTGCAGTTGCAAAAATCATCAAGCGCTATGATGAAACTGGCTCTCATGAGGACTGTCACTTGAAATGAAGATTCAGAGTTACCAACCTCAGAAATTGCTTTTTAACTGCACCTCAGATTGCAGCCCAAATAAATGCTTCACAGAGTTCAACAGACACATCTAAACTGTTCAGAGCTCGGAGACTGCATGAATCAGGCTTTTATGGTAAAATTGCTGCAGAGAAACCACATCTGAAGGATACCAAAAACAAGAGACTTGCTTGGTCCAACAAATAAGAGAAATTGACATTAGGCTGGTGGAAATCTGCCCTTTGGTCTGATGAGTCCAAATTTGAGATTTTTGGTTCCAACCGCCTCTTTGTGAGACACAGAGTGGGTGAACAGATCACTGCGTGTGTGGTTCCCACTGAGAAGCATGGAGCAGGTGTGATGGTCTAGGGGTTCTTTGCTGGTGACACTGTCTGTGATGTATTTATCATTCAAGGCACAGTCAACCAGCATGGCCGCCACAGCATTCTGAAACAATACGCCATCCCATCTGGTTTGCGCTTAGTGTGACTATCATTTGTTTTTGAATTGGACAATAACCCAAAACACATCTCCAGACTATGTAAGGGCTATTTAACCAAGAAAAGTGATCAGATGACCTGGCGTACATGATCACCCAACCTCAACCAAATTGAGAAGATTTGGGATGGGTTAGGCTGCAGAGTTTTGAAGTCTTCACTATTATTCTACAATGCGGAACATAGTAAAAATAAAGAAATACCCTTGAATGAGCATGTGTGTCCAAACTTTTGACTGGTGCTGTATATCAAAAATAAATCACTGGATCGCCTTTGAACTCATCTCGGTCATGGTTGTTTTGTAACTGTCATTTTTGACGCTGTATAGCATTCACAAAAAGGAATTACATTCATTGAAAGTGTGAAATTGTGGGCGTAAAAGCTTAACACTACATGAAATACTGATTGAAACTCCATAGAAGAGAGAAGGAACATCTGGTTCCATTTACGGATGGGGCCTCATACACAGATCCACTGTCAATTTCTGATTGAAGAATAAAAGACTGTGTTGGGTTTGGCTATATGATCAAAAACCGCCTCTTCTGGCATAAAATTATTTTTATTTATTGGAGAAAGACCTAAAGAAGATCAACATCATGGACTCATGCAAATAAAGAAGCTCCCCTGACTTGTCGGTTTTATGACTTTGTTGATTTTGAATGCTGTGGTAGCCATGCTAGTTGAGTGTGCCTTGAATTCTAAATAAATCACCGATAGTACCACCAGCAAAGCACCCCGACACCATCACCCCTCATCCTTCATGCTTCTATGTGAATTAGATCTACGAGAAACTGAACAGTTGATGTTGAGATGTGTCTGTTACTTGAACTCGGTGAACATTTATTTGGGCTGCAATCTGAGATACTGTTAATTGCCGATTTCTGTGGCTGGTTACTCTCATGAAATTCCTCTGCAGATGAGGTAACTCTGGGTCTTCCTTTCCCTTGGCGGTCCTCATGAGAGACAATTTCACTTGAATTTTCGCTTGAAGGTTTTTGCGACTGCAAGTGAAGTGAAGTTCTTGAGATTTTCCAGATTAACTAAACTTTATGTCTTTAAGTGAGGATGGACTGTTGTTTCTCATTGCTTATTTGAGCTGTTCTTGCCATAATATGGACTACTACAGTACAGACATAAGGCATACCTGTTAAAATTTAATTTGTGGAATTTCATTCCTTCTTAATGCAACTGAGCCGATCAGTTTTGTAGTGTTGTAGAAATTTACTGAGCTGATGTATTGGTTAATTATGCCATTGTATAGAAGACTGAAAAATCACAAGCTACCTACTGTGTTGATAGCAAAGTACTGAGTCCATGTACTTAGACAGTAGGAAAATGCAAGATGTGCTAATACAGACCTACACTAATCAAAGGAATAAGCCTAGGCTGCTTGGGACAATAGACATACAGTGGATATAAAATGTCTACACACCCCTGTTAAAATGCCAGGTTCTTGTGATGTAAAAGAATGAGACCAAGATAAATCATGAATCATAAACTGGAGCGTGAACTTGGCCTGGTGCTTAGGGTCATTGTCGTGCTGGAAAGTCCAAGAGCGTCCCATGCGCAGCTTTCATGCAGAAGAATGCAAACTGTCTGCCAGTATTTTCTGATAACATGCTGCATTCATCTTGCCATCGATTTTCACAAGATTCCCCGTGCCTTTAGAGCTCACACACCGTCAAAACATCAGTGAGCCACCACCATGCTTCACAGTGGGGATGGTATTCTGTTCACTATAGGCCTTGTTGACCCCTCTCCAAACATAGCGCTTATGGTTGTGACCATAAAGCTCTATTTTGGTCTTGTCAATCCAAATTACAATGTGCCAGAAGCTGTGAGGCATGTCAAGGTGTCGTCGGGCATATTGTAACCGGGCTTTTTGTGGCATTGGCGCAGTAAAGGCTTCTTTCTGGCAACTCGACCATGCAGCTCATTTTTGTTCAAGTATCGTTGTATTGTGCTCCTTGAAACAACCAATTGTTTGTATCCTGAACAATTCTTCTGGCAGTTTTGGCTGAAATCTTTCTTGGTCTACCTGATCTTGGCTTGGTATCAAGAGATCCCTGAATTTTCCACTTCTTAATAAGTGATTGAACAGTACTGACTGGCATTTGCAAGGCTTTGGATATGTTTTTATATCCTTTTCCATCATTATAAAGTTCCATTACCTTGTTACACAAGTCTTTTGACAGTTCTTTTCTGCTCCCCATGGCTCAGTATCTAGACTGCACAGTGCATCCACTTGAGAGCTAACAAACTCATTGACTCTTTATACACAGACACTAATTGCAATTTAAAAAGCTACAGGTGTGGGAAATTCACCTTTAATTGCCATTTTCACCTGTGTGTGTCACCTTGTGTGTCTGTAACAAGGCCAAACATTCAAAGGTATGTAAACTTTTGATCAGGGCCATTTGAGTGATTTCTGTTATCATTATGATTTAAAAAGGAGACAAACAACTATGTGATAATAAATGGCACTGGCTGTTTTAACAGCTAATTGGCCATTCGTGAATGATATTGATACAGTTAAACTGACTAACATTTCTTACTAAGTTTACCTCCACCACAAATAGCGTCTATGAACTGTTAGCTTTTGCCACTGGCCGTTTGAACAGCTTATTAGCCAGTAATAGGCTTTACCTGTATCTACTAACTTACTGGAATAGTCATATGAATTGACCAATTGCTAGCGAGTCTGCCAAAGTTATTTCATTTCATGGCATAAGAACATATTTTTTTCTTTCATGGCATAACAACATACTTTTTTCTTTCATTCGTGAATGACATTGATACTATAACTATCAAGAAATGTGACGATAACTAACTTTTTCATCAAGTGAAACGACTAGAGAATCATGGAAATAAAATAAATAAATGTGGTTGTTCACAATAGATTCGAACTTGAGCCTTCCACGTGAGGCACGGTCTTTAACCATAACGCCACGGCATTACGCATTTCACCAGTCGCTAAACACTACTGAGCATTGTGTTAAACTGACTAACGTTTCTTATTAAGTTTACCTCCACCACAAATAGCGTCTATGAACTGTATGCTTTTGCCACTGGCCGTTTGAACAGCTTACAAGCCAGTAATAGGCTTACTGGTATCTACTAACTTCTTAGGAAGAATCATAAGAATTGAGCAATTGCTAGCGAGACTGAAGATGAACTCCGGCAAAAAAGAATACATAGAACGATTATTTCTAAGAACACAGGCTGTAGTATTTTCATTCGTGCCTTGCTTCGGCTTGCCCAGAGCCCGAGCCCATGGAGCTGGGAATCACCAGGCTCCCTGCGGAGGAGAGAGAACGCCGGAGTCGTCAGGGTCTGTGCCTGTTCTGCGGGGAGAAGGGGCATTACCGGAAGGGGTGCTCCTTGGCCCAGTCGCGGAGCAGGAAGGGGATGAGTACCCAGACAGTACAATCGGGCACAGTAGGTGCCTTACGCTTATGTAACATTCCCAGTCCTTTCTGTCTGATTGTGCTGTCTGGTGGTTTTCCCTCTCACTCCTCAAACTAAAGGCTTGATGATAGGTTGATTACATCAATCAAGTGTGTAAGTGGTAGGGCAACATTTGAATCAGGTGTGTGAGTGCTTGGGCAAAAACAAAAACATGCACCCCTTTGGGTCCCCAGGACCAGGATTAAGAAACACTGGCGTAGCCAATGAAGGTTGTAGCCAGCAAAGTTTTTGTCTGTCCTGAACAAATCCTCAGGCATAATGTGTTTTGACTGAGACGGGAGTCAAACGCGGGATCTCTAACCACTAGCTATTTACAAAGGGTAGTCAGGCACTCACTCACTCAGTAAGAGACATTCGCTCTTCTAGGCCGGCTCCGTTTACGCTGTCCGGCAAAAACAGTCGTTCTCCCGTGAGCCCTGCGTGCGAAACAACTCGTTTTCCGGTGCGCGAAACAAATTATTTTAGAGTGTATGCCTCTGTAGAAGGAAGGATCACCATAGGAACGCATGTTCAATGTTGCAGTCGTTGCTTGACAACATTAATTAGCTAACTTTTCAGTTAAAACAAATTATTCTCACCTCATTTAGATGTAGCGATCAATATTGCTGCCACAATTGCATCCCCAGCTATATTGAGAAACAATGACGTGGGTAAGGCAAAGCAAGTTTTGCTAGCTAACAGTACTATTTTACCATGCTAGCTAGTTGTTCATCCAACATTAATTGTGACTTAATGGATCCGTTTTTTATGTGATTTTTCTTAAGTTGTGTTTGTTGAAATATTTTAATCCATTGCAGCAAAAGGGAAATGGGGAGCAGGGACAATAGTGTTAGGTAACAGCCATTCTGATGAAAGTCTGAATTAAATTATGTATTTTTCTGAACCTAAACAACCTTATGAAGTAAGAGAAACAGATTAGTAGCCTACCAGGTCAAAGAGGAGAGGAAAAAAGATATGTAGATAATGGAGGAGAAATAGAGATAAGAAGAAAGTAAAGAAGAGATAGAGAGGAGGGAATAGGAAGAGGAGAGAATACATGGAGGAGGGAATAGGAAGAGAGAATAGATGTAGGTAGAAGAAGGAAGAAAGGAAAGAAGAGTTGGAGCAAACAGAAGAGGGCATCTAGCTACCTGCATGTTCCTCTCCCTCAGCACCCCCCATCAATGAGCTGAATTATAGGAATATTTTCAAAAAGCCCCAGTCCCCCCCCAAAACTGAACAACATTCCCCCCACAGCAAGAACATTTTCCAGAGGAAACACTGGGTGAATACATATGCACGCACCACTTTTTTATTTTTTTATTGTTTATTATTTTTTAGATTGTTTCAATTTATATCACTTCACCGAATATATCACTTCACCAATTTGGACTATTTTGTGTATGTCCATTACATGAAATCCAAATAAAAATCAATTTAAATGCAGGTTGTAATGCAACAAAATAGGAAAAATGTCAAGGGAGTGAATACTTTTGCAAGGCACTGTAATTGTAATTTTCCTCTAACTAGTTTTTAGTGCAAGAGACTCAGACTTGCTTATATGTTTTGTCCCCAGCTGCTACTTGCAATATTGTTGTGTGTCCATAAAGGAATGTACAGATATCATATTTGAGAGTTGGCGCATTGAGAAGCCTTACTTTTCCCAATAATCTAATAGCACAAGTCTCAATAGGTCTGGCAAACCATATTAAAGATTTTTGTTGTGCCTTCTTTTTCATGTTCTATATGTCAAGCCTAAAGGTATTTGAGTGTTCTTCACATGCAGTAACAGTTGTGAAGCTGAATTAAGGCATATTTGAACAGCTAAGGGGGCTGTCTCAGTGTCAGGAAACTTTCATTGTTTTCCTATGCTGTCTGTTGTACAGCTATGTGAGTGTTGAGAGCGAGACTTTGGCAGCAGAGCAAATATGGAAAGATCAACAATATTTTCAATGTTTAGGTAACTATAATGCTAGTTTAGGCTTTCATTTCAGATCCACTAGAAATTAGTCTACCTACGACAGAGGGGTTCCGTAGACTATGTAAATACAACCAATCTAAAAGAAAACCTAGGGATAATGTGTGGGTGCAGTGCACTGGCATAAGACAATCCACACACTCGCTTTCTTTGGCTCATCCAATAAAACCGTAATAACAGGAAATTAAACAAATCATGTTAGTATCAAGAACCCAATTGGAACACATATGCAGATGTATTTAGGTGGAAATATATATATATATATATATATATATATATATATATATA
>JACXGI010005478.1:0-38655 GCA_016801175.1 Esox masquinongy | reverse complement strand
ATTCCTGTGTGGATGGTCTAAACCAGAGAGACTTACTGAAGCATTTAAAGCACAGCAGAAAGGTGTTACCATATTGGCCTGGGGATTCGACCCGACAACCTTTTGGTTATTGGCCCGACTACCAGGCTTTCATGAGAGTGCATAGAGTATGTGCACCTGTGTATGTATGGGGTGCACCTGCGTGTCTGCCGTCTGTATGAGTGCATGTGGATCGACCTGGCCATTTTCGGGCAGTATCCTGGGTCGTGTGCTGCTCAGCTCTTCTGAACCGTGTTGATGGAAGGCGGAGTGACATCGCTGGACCTCGTTGCCTCCCAAACCGAAATCCGGTGTACTGATGGTTTCGGATGACACTGCTCGCTGCATGCTCTAGAGGACACAGATCAAACATCCATATGAAGGAGACAGGTCATTCACACTGTGTGTGTGTGAATCAGACAGAAAAGAAGATAACTGGAGACTGGGCTACCTTTTTTGATGGATATAAATTATACAAGCCCAACCCCAGTGTCTAACATTGAGCCACTGGCCACCTGTTAACCAAACATCACCGTAGGATTCTCATCCATTCAACTTCCATTTTTGTTCCTAAATACAGTAGCCTTTGAAAAGCTGTTCCATTACAATCAAGGCTGGGCTCTTACTAAACCAACTGGAATTATTACCTAAACATATCCTAAACCTCAAATCTTTACTTAACCAGGCTTTACTTAAAACCTAAACACAACAGCAGACCAAGTTGAGGTTTGACTTAGAGTGTTTGTTTTGTATTTTTAAGCACCTCAACTTAACCACATCAATGTTTCTAGACGTTTACCACCCCTGTAAAACACATTAGATTATGAAATGATGCCCCTTCCTGGGCTTCGGAGATCAAACTCCACGGCCTTCTGACCACCGGCCACCCGATCCTGTGACATCAAATCCTCCTCTGCTCGGTTCCCTGGACAGCTCAACCCAACACCCCTCTGGTTCATCATGCACACTTGGTCGTTGTTAGTGTCCTTAAATTGCCTTGGTTTGTGTTCAGTGTTAGGTAACATTGTTTAGGAATTCTGTTGTCTTTGTGACCAGTACCTGTTTGTTTTTGTGTTATATCTGGGGCTGTATTCCAAAACATCTTAAGACTAAAAGTAGCTCCTAACCTGCTGATTTAGGAGAAAAATGGGTGTGTCAGTCCAAGTTTTAGGACTCCTACATTTTTGTAGGAGTCCTAAAATTTCACAAAGCGTTTTAGCGCTAGCATTTCACAAAGCGTTTTAGCGCTAAAACCAGCTCCTAAATCTGTGAAAAGTTAGGAGTAGTCAAGAGGACTCCTAAGTTACTAAGACCAAGTCACAAACAATCCTAAAAGGGCTGCTGCCAGCAATCTGCCTGGTAATCAGGTCAACGTTTTAGAAACATTTAATGACACCAAGCTTTTAAAAAGGTAACATCTTAATCGCGAGGGTATTATGATCATAGTAGAGCTAGTCATTGATGCAGTCATATGCTGGCCATGCAAGAACTGGGATGTTTTCAGCTTCCAGGAATTGTGTACAGATCCTTGCAACATGGGGCCATGCATTATCATGCTGCAACATGAGGTGATGGTCGTGGATGAATGGCACAACAATGGGCCTCAGGATCTCGTCACGGTATCTCTGTGCATTCAAAATGCCATCAATAAAATGCACCTGTGTTCATTGTCCATAACACACGCCTGCCCAAACCATAACCCCACCGCCACCATGGGCTACTCGATCCACAATGTTGACATCAGCAAACCACTCACCCACACGACGCCATACACGCTGTCTGCCATCTGCCCTGTACAGTGAAAACCGGGATTCATCCGTGAAGAGAACACCTCTTCAAAGTGCCAGACGCCATCGAATGTGAGCATTTGCCCACTCAAGTCGGTTACGACGACGAACTGCAGTCAGGTCGAGACACCGATGAGGACAACGAGCATGCAGATGAGCTTCCCTGAGACGGTTCCTGACAGTTTGTGCAGAAATTCTTTGGTTATGCAAACCGATTGTTGCAGCAGCTGTCCGGGTGGCTGGTCTCAGACGAACTTGGAGGTGAAGATGCTGGATGTGGAGGTCCTGGGCTGGTGTGGTTGCACGTGGTCTGCGGTTGTGAGGCCGGTTGGATGTACTGCCAAATTCTCTGAAACGCCTTTGGAGACAGCTTATGGTAGAGAAATGAACATTCACTTCACGGGCAACAGCTCTGGTGGACATTCTTGCAGTCAGCATGCCAATTGCACGCTCCCTCAAAACTTGCGACATTTGTGGCATTGTGCTGTGTGATGGAACTGCACATTTTTCGAGTGGCCTTTTATTGCGGCCAGCCTAAGGCACACCTGTGCAATTCTCATGCTGTCTGATCAGCATCATGATGTGCCACACCTGTGAGGTGGATGGATTATCTCGGCAAAGGAGATGTGCTCACTAACACAGATTTAGACAGATTTGTGAACAATATTTGAGAGAAATAGGCCTTTTGTGTACATAGAGAAAGTCTTAGATCTTTGAGTTCAGCTCATGATAAATGGGGGCAAAAACAACAGTGTTGTGTTTATAATTTTGATAGGTGTATTTAGGCTCTAGAGCAAATGGGAAAAATGTCTATCATTAATAATAACAATATTAAGACTATCTAGAAATATTTTGGCATGCACATCTAATAAGTATATGAGAGTCCTGTTTTGTCTTCGGCAAGCAATGTTAGAGTACTAACATTAACAAATGTGCTAGTAATGATAAACGAATGCTTTATAAACAGTACATAAATGGATAATGTGTAGTCATTATAAGCATTATAAGTATGTTAGACTTAAATGCAGCTGCTGTAAGTACAGTTAATCAGAGAATTGTTTTTATTTTTTCTATGTAATTCAGCCTGTCAGATCACTAATATTTAGGTATAGGCTGCTACAATTATGTAATCGTTTTCGGTCTGTCGGTAGTGATATGTTATCACGCTTGCTGAATAAATAGGCTACTGAAGAACAGTGGAGAGAGCGCCTTAAGCCGTGTGCACGGCCCGCTAGACCTGCAACTTCAGTGAATTTGATTGGTCAAGACACGTAAAGATCCTGAAGCAGCACTTGGATGAAAAGGACAGAGAAAGTGTGCCCAAGGTGATGAATCATACGGCAAATCAGTAAAAAAACGCACTTTGCCTTCTCTTTTTAACATGTGTCCATGTATTTGATAATAATTCTTAAAAAGTGTTGCGGTAAATGTTGCCCTGTTACACTTATTCCACGTTTTCCTCTGCCACAGTTTCTGATATAATGTTTAACACCGAGGGCCTTTTCTTTGCTGGGCAAAATTAGGGTGTACCAACTCTCCTGAATTGATCTGGGGTCGTATTCACAAAATATTTTTTATCTTACCACAAGGAGGATGTCAGTGAATTCATCATAGCAATACTGTAGAAGAATGTGTCATCGTCGTATTGAAATGAAGATATTCAAATAAAAATGTAGGCTAAGTGTCACTGATTAAACATGAAACCTAGAATGATATTCTGACTAGTCAAGATATGTTCAGCTAATTGTCAGTCTCTTATGTCTGGCAGCTCGTAAAGAAAAGCATTGTCAGTTCATCTTGTGATGGTGCAATAATTTGTGCAATTATGTGCCCCATCACCAACTACAGTGGGTGGTCGAGCTATGGCCATGAAGTCGGCTGTTTCTTTGTACTTGGCGAATATCATGAGGAAACCGAATGATTTGTCGCACGATAAGAGGGCATTTATTGTTTGATGTAATATTCTACTGACAGATGACTGAGATACACGTAATTCGTCTACGCTGCATAGCTGCATTTTCCCTGTGGCCAAGTAGCGTAGAGTTGTTACAACCTTGATGTCCGATGTTATTGGGTTGTTTCTGTTTGTTGTTGAAGTGACTGCATCCCTGACTAGCTCTACTATGATCATAATACCCTCGCGATTAAGCCGATACCTTTTTAAAAGCTTGGTGTCATTAAATGTTTCTAAAATGTCGACCTGATTATGAGGCGAATTGCCGGCAGCAGCAATTTTAGGATTGTTTGTAACCTGGTCTTAGTGATTTAGGAGTCCTCTTGACTACTCCTAACTTTTCACAGATTTAGGAGCTAGTTTTAGCGCTAAAACGCTTTGTGAAATACTGTTACACCAAAAATGTGAGTCCTAAAGTTAAGACTGACCCGCCCATTTTTTTTAAGTTACTCCTAAATCAGCAAGGAGCTACTTAGCCTTAAGATGTTTTGTGAATAAGGCCCCTGATTCTGGAGTTAATCGCATCATCTGAGATACTTTGTTGATTCACAAAATGGAAGAGAGAACAGAGAAATTGAAGAATTAAATGAACAACAACATTATATCACTTGAGAGCAGAGGGATGAGGGGTCCTAAATCTTGCCACCAAGATACCTCAGCATCTGCCACCTGGCCTCTGCCTAATAGGTTAGGCATGGCATCAGCAAGACAAGAAGACTACCAAAACTCATTTTCCATGAACAGACTACCCAAACATGCTGTAGATGCTACAGTAGATCTGTCATGATACAACAGCTTCTATGGGACAACCAGCAGCATTAGTTCCGTTGCTTGAGACAAATCACAATTTCACAGGTGTCAGCATATTTTGAAGCTTGCAAAAACATAGGTGTGTAGCTCTTTGTTCCGGTTCTGATCTTTGTCTAATCTCCTATCGTGTCTCTTAATTAAAGAATCACAACGTGATTTATTAGACATGTAGTGATGATTTAAAAATAAAACTACAAAGAATGCATGAGGGCTTTTAGGCAAGACTGTTATTCTCGGTTGACAAAGAGCCAGCTGGTGAACTAACGGTGGAGCGTTTTTAAAGAGGTTTTCATTGGCCGATTTATGTTCTGTTCTGATGTGCTTTGTTCTGCTCCACTTCACATGGACGGTCTGAGAGACAGAAGGCTGCTGCTATTTCCTGTGACACACCATAATGGCACACCTAATATATTCCTATTTCTAGAGATGGGGAAAACATACACTCAATACTAGTGTCCCATAAACAAAGTATTTAACACAAAATATAATTTTTTGATAATTTCACAATTTAATGTTCTCCTTATTTCTGGTACAAGGGTGATAAGGGGACACAAGAATGTAAGTCGTTATAAAAGAAAATACTAAACTGTGTAGAATTCCTTTTTGTATTTATAATACACGAAAGACAAGTCTCAAAGTATCTTGTTACAAAATACATGAGACTGTAGTTCAGAAGTACGCTGATGAAATACAGTACATATTGTATTTCAAATACAGTCTGTGCTCAAAAAATACTGCCCATCACTGCCTATTTCCCATAATGCAACACATTACAGCCAGGACCCGACAGAGCTTAGGGGCATTTTGTGCAAGTTACAATGTAACTTAAGCATTACAATGATTTTACCAGATGCATCACTATTTATGAGCCACCTTGTGTTTCCCAAATAAGAACATAGAGTAAACCTGCAAGTATGACAGTTACCAGTGTTGTTGGTACCGTGTTTCATTTTTCCACAAGTTCTCTGGTGTGTAAGGTGTCCATTTCCCTGGGGCTGAAGCACCACTTGCGCCATCAGCAAACAAAATAATTGCCCACATTGGATGTAAAATATGCAAGGCCTATATATATTAAAGATCGAATGAAAATAAATAACACAATTTACAAATGTTTATGCCGTATAATTTTCATTGATTAGAAAATTTGAATCCAGTCTTTTTTCTTTCACAGTGAGTTAACAAATCTCATCATCAGAAATGGGATAAAATGGGATCAAAGGAACTCATGTTATTCCATTCTCATCACTCATTGATGAGAATGGAAAAATTATCAAAATGGAAAAATTCCATCAATACAAAACAGAAATAAAAGGTAGACATAGCAACAAATTGAAAAGATTTTATTTCTCCAGGCCATAGAGGAGATAAATAAATGTCAGAAAAGTGCTGTCCATGGGACAGATAAATGCTGTCCCAAAGAGGTAGAGTGGAGAGACCAGAAGAGCATAAACACTCCGGGCCTGAGGAAACACTGCCGTCCTGGGGACAGTGGTGGATGTCATTTGTTTCTTTTGGGTCACTGTTCAGGGTCGTGAGTTGCCTGGTCTCTACAGGACCATGAGATAATGTGCCTCAATGACAGCCCCCCCACTGCTCAATAGCACAAGGTTGTTAAATGCTGCACATCAGCAGTTAGTGCAAAGATGCAGAAGCTTGGTTGGCTGAGCGAGATACACTGTTCAGCCATAAAATTATGACCACCTGTCTAATAATGTGTAGGTCCCCCTTGGACCACTTTTGATAGGTATTGACCACTGCAGACCGGGAACACCCCACAAGGGCTACAGTTTTGGAGATGCTCTGACCCCGTTGTCTAGGCATCACGATTTGGCCCTTGACAAAGTCGCTCAGATCCTTACGCTTGCCCATTTTACCTGCTACTAACACATCAACTCTGAGGACAGAATGTTCACTGGCTGCCTAATATATCCCACCCATTGACAGGTGCCATGATAACAAGATTATCAGTGTTATTCACTTCATCTGTTAGTGATCATAATGTTATGGCTGATCGGTGTATAAGCATGAGCAGTCTCCATATCTCCTCTCGGGGGAGCCTGACTATTTCTTTCAATTTCAATTGTATGTCTGCAAAAGGTTCTGATCGTTCTGAACGTCGTGATCACACGATGAACCATTCTGATCCTCAAGCCTTATCCTGAAGCCTTTCCCAATCCGTAATACCAAACACCTTCAGCCAGACCACCATAGTCCCTGTGCCCAAGAATGGAGAGGCAACCTATCTTAATGACTATTATCCAGTAGCACTGACAACTGAAACCATTCAAAGTTTTGAAAGGTTGGTCATAGCTCACATCAACACCCTGATCCCATAAACACTGGACCCACTTCAATTTGCACATCACCCTGACAGATCCACAGATGATGCAATCTTGCTTGCACACCCCACCACCTTCTCCCACCTGGACAGGAGAAATACTTTGGTGAGAATGACCGACAACATCCCAGTGCTCAACATCGAAACACCGTCCAAGCTCATTACTAAGCTCTGGGATGAAATTGCTCTCGCTGCAACTGGATCCTGGACTTCCTGAGAGTTTGTCCAGAACTGGTCCGAGTAGGTAACAACATATCTGCCACAGGGGCCCCTCGGGGGATGTGTGCTCAGTCCCCTCCTGTAATTCCCACGACTGCATAGGAAAGCACCAATCCAAAACAATTATCATGTTGGCTGTTGACATGATGCTGGTAGAACTGATCACAGATGGAGACAGTCTAGCGGACTGAGTACAGAGCTTCAACTTCACTAAGGACACCAACAAACTAACAAAGCCAACGTTGGCCTTTAATTCTATTTGTTATTGGAACAGATTTTAGAAAGCATTTGTAAATGGCAACATAGATGTTCAAAGTATTTAACATGAATGTTCAAGTGTTGAAGCATCTTCAAGTGTTGAAGCATCCATATCTAAATTAAAAATTATATTTTCTGGACCCATATTTCACCATGTTCCTATTTTAAGCCTCACCACTGAGAAAAGGCACAAGGCTGTTAGAAGGTGCACTTCACCATTTAGTTTAACTTAGTTGTAGCAGCCAGCTGATTGGCTAGCTGTTTCAATATCACCTCTTGGGGCAGCATGTATTTTTAAAGATATTTTATTAATTGCGTCATTCCAAACATACTAACATTCATGCAACTTCCTGGAAGAGCTGGATTGCAGCCTGAGAATACTACAGTTTTTTGGCTGACCTCTGACAATGGCTTGGTGTTTAGTGTTCCATTATAGATCTTTCCAATTAGTATTTAACACTCAGCTGTGAATGAAAATTTGATTAGATTCCATACATTACCCAAATTAAACTTCATTGTATGGTCAAGCTCATTCAAACAAGACACTTTAAAGAGAAATATATCTTGGGAGGCTAGGCAGAAAATGAGAGCAACGGTATATACCCTGGGTACTGAACAACGGGTGTGGATTCATTGTAGATGTGCAGCGTTTTTACGAACCACATTACTAATAAAGGCTGTGGGAAACTACTTGGCTGCCACAGACACATCTTACAATGAAAATGACATTGCAAAAGCACTAGGAAACTACACTCAAAATGGAGGAACCAAGGGACAGGACAGAAGTACTAGAAAAATGAACTGCTGCAATCCCTCAATAAAATGACAGATATGCGTTGCTTATATTTGTCCTGTTCCAAACAGACAGTTTACAAGTAATGGAAATGGTTACCTGGGACAAAGCCCACATTGATTGACACAATGGACAATAGCATGTATTATAAAGGGCACACAGTACTTATGACCTGAACTACATAGGGACTGCTGCTATGCCACAGCAATGAGCCAAATAAATACCCATCTTGATGTGCGCCGATTTTCTATGATGCGAGGCCGAGGGGGATTAGTATTGGAGCCAAATTAATTTTCTATGTAAAAAATAGGATTCAGACGGACGAGGCACATGCCTTGATCCTTGCCTGACTGTGAAGGCATGACGCCATGTTACATCACAAAATGACGTGCTGCTTTTGTAACACAAATGTTCCCAAAAAAAATCTGAACATAATAAGAAGGGTTTTGACATTCTATAATCTGTTTGGCAGCTTGGCCCTTTCTGCTTCCATTCCTGAACATCAGATCACAGCCTTATGTACCAGGTTTGACATGGATAAACACATTAAGACTTGTCTTCTGTAGATTGACCTAGTGGGGGATTGAGTCTGTGTAGTTTTTGTTGTTTAACATATCAACTGGACTTTTAGTTCCTTGTTTAAGGACCGCAATCTATTTGTATCTATTCCTTTGTAATGATTGAAATGACCTATCCCACATCCCAGACACTGGCAGGTGTCTGGCCAGCATAAAGGAAGTCTGGAGAGAGCTGAAAGAAAGAAGGAAAGATAAAGAGATGATAAATTGATCAATGGATGATATCAACTATCATGTCTACAGAGACAGTAGATCTATGGATAGATAGTAGATAGACAGAAATCAAATGTGGAAAGATCTACAGCTCCGGAAAAATTAAGAGACCACTGCACCTTTTTCTTTCCTTTCCAAAAAAGTTGAAAAGGAAAGTTTTGAGTGAGGAACAGAAGCGTTCAATTTGCAGTGGTCTCTTAATTTTAACCCTTCTTTTCCTCACTTAAAACCTTCCTTTTCAACTTTTTTGGAAAGGAAAGAAAAAGATGCAGTGGTCTCTTAATTTTTTCCGGAGCTGTATATGATAAATGGATGGATGGATAGAGTGCAGTCCACTCTATCCATCCAGAAGTATTTAGACACAAGTGCTGTGGTTTTGTTGCTGTATTCCAGCACATTGGATGATCAGTGAAACAATTACTTGTTTTAAACAATGACTTTTGAGGCATTTGGTTGTTGGCACAGAAAAGATGTTCCAGTACACCTCAGAATTTATTCTATTGTTGCCGTCAACTGTTACATCATCATTGATGACAGCTACAGTGGCAGCAATACATGACCAAAACACAGCACCTTATTTCACAGATATGTATGCCAGTTGCTATTTTTTTCTCCACATTTTCCTCTTGCCATTACTCTGGTACATGTTTATAACCTTTTTTTTAATCGCTTTCAGGCCATCCTGATTTTGAGGTTAGTGTTTTTGAACCTTGGAGTCCATATTTCATAATTTGGCTGGTCAATTCTTCTGCAAATGGTCGCATCTGTACCTCTTGCAGAATGCTCACGATCTGTCGGTTCATTGTGGGGTTTTTCTTCAATATGGTGAGCATTCCTTCTATTTGTACTTTTGCTATAATTACAGCTAAAAATATGCACCTTCGTGGACTATTTGCACTGTCTATTACTGCTATTTGTACTTTCTGGGTTAGATGCTGTACTACATTTCATTGTCCTAGTACTCTGTGCAATCACAATAAAGTTGAATCTAATCTAATTCTTTGATCATTCACATCCTTAGTATAGAATTTACCATTGCTGAGCTAACCGGTAATTTCTTTTTTCTTCTTCTTAATATTCCAAACAGTCGATTTTGGCATGCCTAATGGTTTGGCTATGCCTCTGATTGATTTATTCGTATGTATCTGCACAATGATGGCCAGATTGACTTGCATTGACACTTCTTTTCTACTTGTGTTGTCAGAGAGCTCTCTAGTGTCTGCACTTATGATACAAATAAACACGCCTAACAAGAGGTAGCTGTAAAGACAATTGTCCAAATTCTCTTGTTACAGATAACTGGGTGCCTACTGTACAGCTCCGGAAAAATTAAGAGACCACTGCACCTTTTTCTTTCCTTTCCAAAAAAGTTGAAAAGGAAAGCTTTGAGTGAGGAACCGAAGCGTTCAATTTGCAGTGGTCTCTTAATTTTAACCCATCTGTTCCTCACTCAAAATCTTCCTTTTCGACTTTTTGGGAAAGGAAAGAAAAAGGTACAGTGGTCTCTTAATTTTTTCCGGAGCTGTATAAACAACCCTGTTTCCAAAAAAGTTGGGACACTGTGTAAAATGGAAATTAAAACAGAATGTAAAGATGTGCAAATAATTTAAACCCTATATTCAATAGAAAATAGTACAAAAATATCAAATGTTGAAACTGAAAAATTATATTGCTGCCCACTTTGAATTTGATGCCAGCAACACATTTCAAAAAAGCTGGGACATGGGCAACAAAAATCTGGACAAGTTGTAGAATGCAAAAAAGAGCCAGGTGGAACATCTCACAAAAAAAATGGTAGATTGGCAACAGATCAGTAATGTGATTGAGTATAAAAAAAGCATCCCAGAGAGGATGAGTTTTCCAGAAGTAAAGATGGGGAGGGGTTCACCGCTCTGTGAAAGACTGTGCAAGCAAATAGTACAAAAATTTAAGATTAACGTTTCTCAACATAAAATTGCAAAGAGTTTGTGCATCTCATCATCTACGGTATGTAATATAATAAAGAAATTCAGAGAATCCGGAGAAATCTCTGTACCCAAGGGACAAGGCCAAAAACCAATATTGGATGGCCGTGATCTTCGGTCCCTCAGGCGGCACTGCATTAAAAACAGACACGATTCTGTTGTGGAAATCACTGCATGGGCTCAGGAACACTTAAAATAAAAAACTCTACCATGCAAAGAAACCAGATGTAAACACAATCCAGAAACACCTTTGCGTTCTCTGGGCCCCAGCTCATTTAAGATGGACTGAGGCAAAGTGGAAAACTGTCCTGTTGTTATGGTTGTGGAGGCAAGACACGCAGAGACGTGGTTGTAAAAATCAATCTTTTAATCTGCTGAACAAGGAAAAATGAAAGCAGCAACCAAATGCCATTGAGCAGCAACCACAAACAATACTCCACACCAGGTGTGGACAAGAACTGAACTTAAATAGGATCCCCAATTGCCGGCAACAATGTACAGACACCTCCAATTGGGGAGAACAAAAACAACTGTAGAGATGCCTAGTGGCATCTATTTCTGCATGGTCCTGACTATGGCCCCCAGCTCAGTGCAGAGATGGCTACGGGCATAGCCAGTGCGTTACATCTGTGTTCTGACAAATCAAAATTTTAAATTATTTTTGGGAATCATGGACGCCGCGTCCTCCGGGCTAAAAAGGAAAAGGACCATTATCAGTGCACAGTTCAAAAGCCAACATCTCTGATGGTATAGGGGTGCGTTAGTGCACATGGCATGGGTGACTTGCACATCTGTGAAGGCACCATTAATGCTGAACAGTATATACAGGTTTTGGAGCTTAATCAGGTCAACATTTTTTCAGGGAAGGCCTTGCTTATTTCAGCAGGTCAGTGCCAAACTACATTCTGCACGTATTACAACAGCATGGCTCCGTAGTAAAACAGTCTGGGAGCTAAACTGGCCTGCCTGCAGTCCAGTCCTGTCACCCATCAAAAACATTTGGCGCATTATGAAATGAAAAATATGACAAAGGAGACCCCGAACTGTTGAGCAGCTGAAATCCTATATCAAGCAAGAATGGGAAAACATTTCACTTTTAAAACTACAGCAATTGGTCTCCTCAGTTTCCAAACGCTTAGAGATAGTTGTTAAAAGAAGAGGCGGTGCAACACAGTGGTAAACATGCCCCTGTCCCAACTTTTCTGAAACTTGTTGCTGGCATCAAATTCAAAATGGGCATTTATTTTTCCAAAAACAATAACATTTCTCAGTATCAACGTTTGATATGTTGTCTTTGTACGATTCCCACATAAATACATGGATTAAATGATTTGCACATCACTGCATTCTGTTTTTATTTGCATTTTCCGCAGTGTCCCAGATATTTTGGAAACGGGGTTGTACATAACATGATGTTATTTTGAAATGCTTTATCCAATATGGATGACAACACCTTCAAATTATTTTAACCCAATCGTCATTGCACAATTTAAAAGCCAAAGTGCTGGAGTGCAGACCAAAACAACAGAACTTAGATACATACATACATAGATGAAAAAGGAAAATCTAATTCCCTACATTTACAGTCCATTTGTCTTTTGCATTCATTTAAACTACAGCATAGAATTATGCAACCTAGAATTATCAACAAATGAAGCAACACCTACTGAAACGGATACAGAATCCACAGTTTTGTCAGTTGACTGAATATCATATTTCACAATCACCACTCATTCAGATTATAAAAAACAGGATTCAGATTGAACAGTTAGCATATGTCAATTCCACATGGAACTGCACAGAGTATCCCTCATTGTAAATAATGTAAATGTATACTTTAAGCAAGTCTAATGCAAGTCATTATAGAGCGAGGCATGCTATAGCATTCTACATATTTTTCTCCATCTCTCACAAGTACGTGTCCACACACACCACAGGCATATTCTCACACTCACACACCCAATGCACACATTCACACACACAAGGATTTCTAGTTTTTACAATCCCCTTTAGCAATAGCAAAGCTTTCTCTTCCAACATAAAACATGACCTAATACAGAATGCATAGAAGGAACTCAAGGAATAACAGAAAATTAATTTAGAAGGTATGAGGCGGACAAAACACTTACTTACAAGTGAGTGATGTCAGACAGGGAAGAGGAGTGGGAGTGAGGCGTTGTTTCATTTGTTGAAAGTAATTTTGGGGTAATATCAGATGTTAGAAAGTCCCATTTTGCTGTCATCGCATCTCAAGAAGTTATGCAGTCCATATTTTTGGCCAGAAGAGACTTTCTTGCATAAAATTAATATTTGCCAGCTTGTTTACAGTGAGGTGAAACATACACAGGGATGTTGCCTTCCAATCTTAAAGATGGCAGCACTAACATGAGCCAATACCCTAACTGATGACACAACACACATGTTAGTCTGGTCAATATCACACATGACCTTGGGAAAAATGGTACTCTGTACTTACAGGAACAAAGTTCATCAGCTCCTATCCCTATGAACAGTCCAGATGAGAACAAAAACCAAACGGAGGCGACGTATTCCCTTTAATCCATTTGAGCCCGTAGGCCTACGCTCTGCAGTCAGTTAATCGTTGCAGTTTTCTGACACAATATTTCATCTGAACCAAGTAACCACAACCCAAAATCCACCTTTGTCCTTCTCTCTGATGGAGCCCAAACTTCCCCTTTCTAGAAGGAAGCTAGCAGTATCAATGCGCACCATCACCCTCACACTGCAAAACCAGGAAGCCAAGTGCCCAGACAAAGAGAAATACAACATCACACCAAAGATATAACAAGACTACCACAGTATCAGTGCACTACAGAGCCATACTAGTTCTTCTCATGATCTTATCGTAATTGTCACCATGGCGACACTTGCGAAGAGGTCAGTGTTGGCGTTAAATGAGGTCCAGACACAATGTAGACACACGTTATAGGGCCAGTTTCACAGATTAAGCCTAGTCCTGGACTAAAGAAATCTCTTACATGCCTTGCAATTGAGAAAGGTACTGTATAGTCCCAGTGTTAATACCTTCTTAACAAATATTCTATTATCTATTATGTTCTACTTATTTAAATTAGATTCTACAGCTTCTACTCACCTGGCTCAGTATAGAATGGAAAGACCGATGTTCTAACTTAGCCTCAAAAAAGCTGGAATTGGGGGGGTAATTAGGGTTAACTGTCCTGCTCAAGGATAGAACTTTGTCAGCTAGAGTCTTCAACCTATTCTTTTCCAGGGACCCCACAGTGCCAAGAGGTGGACATTTAAAATGTTACTTCCCAAGGCCCAAGACGGTTTCATTCAGCCACCCACTTCAGAAGTCATTGCCTCCCACTTCTGAAGCCATTATAGTTTTTAAATAACTCGAGTTGGGTTCTGATTATGAGTACAATGAATATGAGTATGATGAATTTGCAATCACTAGAGTGGTACCTGGCACAAAAATATTTTGAGTACCATGTGACTTAACAGATGCTCTTATCTAGAGCTATATGTGTGCATATGTAAATGTCAGTGTACGTAATAATTTGATGATAACTAATTCTATTGTCTGTGAAGTTAGAAGCAATGTTTTGCCGCAGTAATGGCACCCAATGTGACTGCCTTTTGGACCCCAAAGGGGCTGGGTAAAAAACAGTTGAAATTTGATTTGACCCTGTGTTCTACTGGGGACTAGGACGTAATATATTTAAGTGAACTACTACCTAAAAATTTAATTTGGGTTACTGCATTGTCCATACACTTCCAAAATGTTTTTCTAGAACCTTCTAAATACAAAAAATGCCATTGTGTTAAGCATTTACCCAAAAGTACATCTGTGTGTAATGCTTAGATTCTCTGATGATAACAACATGAAAAGACAACACTTCAAGTTAAAACAACACTTCTCCTTCAGAAGACTGGTGTTTCTTCAGGCACACCATGACAAGAAATCTAATGAATATCAATAAAGCAGTTGAACCATTTGCGTAGACATTGGTATTCAAAGCCCTATACTGGGACAGACACTGCATGAAATTAAGAAACAGCTCTTGGTGGACCTACCATGTGCATGTTGCCATTGCCTGTGGCCGGGATGGGTAGTGACAAGTGGTTGTTGTGCCGTGGAAGTGTTTGTGGATGCGCTGGGCTAGACTGTAAGCAGGGGAGAGGGTGTTAGTTTGAAAGAACTGAACAACCATTTTACATTGTCAGCAACACTAATATTAAGAGATACTCATAAAAAGTCTACAGATCCCCAAAATGTTTTCTTTCTTATAAACAGGTCACACTGCGTTCCGTTACCCGAATGACGGTGCGTTGACGAGCTCTGCGGGGGGGTTTCCAGGACCTCTCCTTGGTGACGGTGTTAACGTAGAAACATCGGCCAGTGGTGTTGTCTAAGTACTGCTCCCATAGGTCCAGCACCTGGATAATACCAAAATAAATAATTCAATAATTTATTTGTGTCAAGAAATATAAAAACATACATGGATGCCATGTTTGTTCTGGGCATTTTTTTATATTTTAGTTTTTTTTAAAGAGCTATCTAAAAAACAAATTAGGATGTCTGTTTTTGGTTAAAAGCTAAAACCCAAAAGAAACCGCCATTTTGGAATTTGATTGCCTTTTTCAGATTCAAATTTTGAAACAATGAATGAAAAAACAAAAATCACCTGAAGGGGTGAAAAAACAAAAATCACCTGAAGGGGTTGCTGACCGGGGGAGGGGCAGGGGGCTTCTGCTTGGCTCCTCCTCTTCACCTGGTGCAAGGCAGAGTAGAGAGGAGACTCCAGCAGAGACTGCTGGGAGATGTAGGACTGGGGAGACATCTGGAGGCCAGAGGGAGAGAGAGAGGGAGAGAGAGAAATAACATGTTATTCAAGGTCAGGGACACTAATGGTGCCTGCATGCCTGTATATGTGTGTGAGGGGGTGTGTGTGCTCGCCTGTGTGTTTCTGTGAAAAAACATCAGTGGGCACTCAAGAAAAGACACAAACAGCAGAGGATGTGGCTTTAACAGAAAACAGTCATTAGTTGAGCGAGAACCACAGAAACAGAGAGCAACTGAAAGAGAGTGAGAGAAAAACGGAACTCATCCACTGCAACATAGTTAGGATAGCAGGACTGAGCTTATAGAGGCTTATAGAAAACATCAATTTACTTGCAACGGTGAGATCACTGAGCTAAAGTAACTGTAATCATCTACTGCATAATGGAAAGCAGGCTATAGGACGCCATCTGTTGCACTAAAATAGATTGAAAGAGAATTTAATGGAGAATCATCTGCCCATTGAAGCTTTAGCAATGAAGAGACTGTACAATGCATCTGTTTGTGTTACATACTTATAACCAATTCACCTGTGACAGCTGTGGCAGTGACACGTGCAATCTATACAATGTGTTGTTCATACTGTCTAACACACACATGGGAGCACATATACACCCTAACTTCTAACCTTTCACCAAACCCATAACCCCATTTCTAACCCAGAATATAATTTTAATCCTCAACCTAAACCCTAACCTAGAAATAGCCTTTTTCACTCATGGGGACTGGCGATATGTCCCCACGAGGTCAAATAACCAAGTAACCAAATAACCAACCACAAACTCTAATTGTGTATTAACCTTAACTTGACCTCAAAGCTAAAAGTAACTTTTTCCAACATGACCCCACAAGGTCACATTTTCATGTTAGTCCCTATACCCACACAGTTCAACATTTAGGATGCTATGTCAGTAGTGCACTCCAGAGGGCAGAGCTTAACAAATAAATAAATAATATTGTTTGGTAGCATGTTAAACTACTAGAAATACTGATTAAGGTACAAAACAATGCCATTGCTCACGCAGCTGTATTTAAATGCCATGTTTGTGCAACAATCCATTCATGTGTTGGGCTGAGAGCAGTTCCAACACTTCAATTTCATTTTTCTAGAACTCTCCCTCTCCAAAAGCTAAGGCCGAACAGACTTCAGGCTCTTCAGCATCTGGTGCTTACTTTAATTAAATGGTGGCTAGGAATTACCGGCTGTCTCAATATGATATTATCCATTATGATATTATCTCAATGATATTATCAGCGGATAATATCAGCTTACAAGTTTCAATGTTTATTGTGATCCTATAAGTACCATCATTCTATTGTACTGTGATTTTATAGGTATTATAATTATACATATTGAAATTCTAAATGTATCATAATTATTTATGTAGTGTGACACTAAATGTATCTTATATTTTTATGCATTGTGATTCATACAATTCAGTGATTGTATACTGATGCTACATCATCATAACTATAAATGCATTGTGACCAGCATAGGAATTTCACGACGGCCATGGCAGTCGTTGCCCTTTCGCTCTGGCCGTGATGCCCCGAAAATCTTTGAACGCCCTACGCCCACCATGGCTTTTGTGCCCCTGCTACTGTCAAAATCTCACGGTCAGCAGTTTGTTCGTAAATTAGTTTGTAGTTCGCAACTGAGAACAACCCCAAGAACAGACTACAATCAGGTAAGCAAGCTAGCTAGTTATCGATACATAGCTAACTTATTTAGTGCTTACTTGAATAAAAACTCTCAGTTTTGGAAGGTATGTTCATGAGGAACTGGGAGGTGGGAAAGTTCCGACCTCCGAGTGGGAGAATACACCTGAACGCTTTTTGAGAGCTCTGAGAAGTAGTGATGGCCAAACGAGGCTTCATTAGCGTTATTGTAGCAGCAGGATATTACGGTGGCAGCACTCAGATTATCTTTTTCAAAATAAAAGCCATCATTGAAATTTACAAGGCAATATAGTTAACAATCTAGTCTGTAAAAAAGAACAGACAAGAACATCTTTGGAACGGACATTAACATAAAATGTACCGACTAGAATGTTAACTATATTGCCTTATATATTTCAATGATGGCTTTTATATAATCTGAGTTAGCGCTGCTAGCATAATATCCTGCTGCTAGATGAACGGTAATGAAGCCTCAAATGGCCATCACTACCGAGAAGTAACGTTAGGTTTGGCATCACTAGACATGCGTGAAAGATTAAAAAACAAAAATTACTTGTTCCGCGAACAAATAAGTCACTATATTTGTTTATTTAGGTCGTACTCATTAGCGCAGGTGATTGAGATGTTAAAGGATACTTCGCGGTTTACTTTTGGGTAACTGAGGTAATATGTTACCTATCAGAATTTTATACAATGTACATACAATAAAAAAGCTTCAAACCTGCTTCAAATGACATTGAGCTTATAAATGCTTCATAATGCCTAAATAAGCACTAAATAAATGCATTATAAAATGACTAAGTTGAATGATGACCTTTTTGGTTATTCATAACACATACACACATTATATCATATTGTAAGTTCTGCCTCCAGCTCTCGTCCTCGACCTAACCACCAAGCCGGTAAACACACGTCACTCTCCCAATCCCCTGAATGCACCTCATTCATCACATTGCAATCACCTGAATTCTGATCAACTATTCTCTCTCTCCCTCCCTGGCATAGCTATTTAACCATTTAGCTTTTGTCTGACTTTCCTGTGTTTCCTGTGTATGACTCCTGGCCTGCCCCCCCGACCAAGAATTCAGCTTTTTCCTGTTGATTGCCTTCCAATAAAGCCTGCTGGGTTTTGCGCGTGAACCCAGTACTCCATCTCCCGTGTATTCATTACACATGACACTGTAGTTATTATAAAGTGCACTGTAAAAACGCCAACTAATGAAATGTTGAGGTAGCTAAAGTAACAAAGTTGTGTGTTTTGTGGGTAAATTTGAGGAAATCTATATTATGTTTACAGGATTCCTCTGCAAATATGCTGATTGAAGTGGCATATTCAAATCCAATCAAGTTGTTTCCTGCCTGACCTTGGGGGTACTTGACCATTCCCCAGGGGGTACTTGAGAAAACTCCTCACAAAATAGGCTTAGTAGTAAAATTAACAGAAGGGGGTACATCAGTGGAACTCTTAGCTGGGCAAAATTCTTTTGGTGGTACAGTAACGAAAAAAGGTAGGGAACCACTGCCCTAGGGGGTGAAAGGCGCATGTGTAGTGAATATGAGGGGAAGAAGTAGAACTTCACATGTGCATAAAGCTATGTTGCAAGACAATCTGATTATTCTCAGCGGGAGACTGATAGCTAGCTAAAAAACAAGCCTAGCCAATTCAACGGTTAGCTAGCTAGCAAAGTGAGTATGAACGGGATTTTTTTTTCACTCAGTCGTAACACTTGAACAAAAAGCCTAATGACCCCAGAGTTAAGTTGAACATGTTAGCTAGTTACAAACATAGTGTTATGTTAGCTTGCTTAACGATACTACACTGTTCAAAAACATTAAGGGAACATGTAATCACAGTATAACACCAAGTCAATTAAATTTCAGAGATATCAATCTGTCCAGTTAGGAAGCATAAGCAATTGTGAATCAATGTCACCTGTTTTGGTGCAAATGAAAGTGACAACAGGTGCAGTGAAGAGGCAACAGCAAGACAACCCCCAAAAAGGGAAATGTTTTGCGGGTGGTGGCCACAGACAATTGCTCTCTATCCTTCCTGACTGATTCTTCTCTAGTTTTGCATTTTGCTAGTGTCCTTGTCACTACTGGTAGCACAAGGCGGTACCTGCAGCCCATTCAGGTTGCACAGGTAGTCCAGCTCTTCCAGGATGGCACATCCATACGTGCCATTGCAATAAGGTTTGCTGTGCCTCCCAGTACAGTCTCAAGAGCATGAAGGAGACACCAGGAGACAGGCCGTTACATGAAGAGAGCTGGACAGGGCCATAGATGGGCGTCAACCCAGCAGCAGGACCCGTATCTGCTCCTTTGTGCGAAGAACAACAGCAGGAGCACTACCAGAGCCCAAGCAGGCTATTGGTGTGCATGTTTCTGACCAAACTGTCAGAAACAGACTCCATGAGGGTGGCATGAGGGCTCGATGTACTCTAGTGGGACCTGTGCTCACAGCCTAGCACCATGCAACTCGACTGGCATTCACAAGAGAACACCAGAATTGGCAGGTCTGTCATTCATGTTCCGTTCTCTTCACAAATGAGAGCAGGTTCACACTGAGCATGTGACAGACGTGAAAGAGTCTGGAGATGCCGTGGTGAACATCATGCTGCCTGTAACATCATCCAGCATGACTGGTTTGGCGGTGGGTCAGTGATGGTCTGGGGAGGCAATCCATGAAGGGTCACACAGACCTCCACATGCTAGCCAACGGTACCCTGACTGCCGTTAGGTACCAGGATGGCATCCTCAGACCCATCGTCAGACCTTACGCTGGTGCAGTGGACCCTGGGCTCCTCCTGGTGCAGGACAATGCTTGGCCTCATGTGGCCAGAGTGTGTAGGCAGTTCCTGGATGATAAAGGCATTGATACCATTGACTGGCCCTCCTGTTCCCCTGACTTCAATACAGTTGAGAACCTCCGGGACGGTATATATCGGTGCATCCGACGCCACCAAGTAGCGCCAGACTGTCCAGGAGCTCACTGATGCCCTGACCCAGGTCTGGGAGGAGATCCCTGAGGACACCATCCGCCGTTTCATCAGGAGCATGCCCAGATGTTGTCGGGAGTGCGTACAGGCACATGGGGCCATACACACTACTGAGTCACATTATGAGTTGCCGTGATGAAATTCAGCAGCTTGTGATCTCAGTTGTTTACTTTGATTTTCAGAGTGAGTTTGACTCCAGCCCTCAATCGGTTGGTGATTTTGGTTTCCATTGACCGTTGTTACGTCATTTTGTTCTCAACGAATTACACAATGTACAGTAAAGATTTTGATCTTTAATATATTTAGTTCATTGAGACCCGATGTGTGATTCAGGTGTTTCCTTCATTTTTTTGAGCAGTGTAGATAGCAAGTATGCCCATCAAACTACATAACTAACTAGCTAGAAACTACTGTAGTTAAACTTATTAGCTGGAATTTGCAATTCTCTAGTTAGCGTTGCAGCGCAAAGTTGCAAGCAGGCGAACATTAGCTAGCTAGAGAAAATATAACCGACTAACACGAATGAACATTACATTTAGTAGGTTCCACTTGCCAGTACATAGCGAGATGTTCATAGAATATAACTAGTTGAATCATGAATTTGCTGCGCCTGCTGAGAATTATCAGATTGCATAATCTACGGTAGCAGCTGCGTCAGATCTGAAAATGAGCATCAGCAGCTAAGCATTGACTCAGACGATACAGTTTTGTTAGTACCTGAATTTGCGCATCATACGCTCGATTTCAAACCTACTACCAAACACATGACAATGTAAATTACTTGTCATCCATTTAGCAAACAACAAAAAATGTAAAAAAATCTATTTAATTGGTTCACTAAAATGTTACTATGAAGGCTAAAAATTGTCACAATTAGACAAGTAACAATACAGAAACCGGGTTAAATAAGGTTTTACACTATTTCTGAATAAATTCTTTTAACCATGAGTGGAAAAGGTTTTGCTTTTGATGGGTAGGTGCCAGAAAACTCAACGTTGTTGGGTTTCATGAGTTGTAATCAGGCTTGGAATTTTGTCATTTTAGGGGCAATGTCATTTGGCCTTCGGTATCACAAAAATGTTTAGGGCACAAAGGCCACTTGCCAGGGCACAAAGGCCATTGAGTGAAATATGAGGATTTGGAGCTTGCAAATAAACAACTTGAATTGTTGATGAGAAAAAAAACATGCATGACATAAAAACATATACATTGTTCACTTTTCAATCATATTTTGAATAATAACTTATTATAACTGATATGTTTTTTCCACATAAAGTTTAATTATCATGTTTTAATCCTTCAAATGACGTACTCCCTCAACATTTTTATAGATTCTGCAATGTTTCATGTCAGAAGTTTTAGTTGGGAGTCACATGACAACAACAAACAGGCTAGGGTATTGACAGTTAAGTAACGTTAAGTCTAGCTAGCCAGAAGGATAACATTACCTCAGTTACCCAAACGTAAACCGCTAAGTATCCTTTAACATCATATTCACCTGCACTAAAGAGTACAAATATATTGACTTATTTGTGCGCGGAGCAAGTAATTTTAGTTCTTTTAATCTTTCACCACAAACGCTGCCATGTCAAGTGATGTCAAACCTGGGTTCAGGTGTATTCTCCCACGCCGTGCTCAGAACTTTCCCACCTCCCAGTTCCTCATGAACGCACCTTCCAAAACAAAGAGGTTTGATTCTGGTAAGAACTAAATAAATCTGCTATCTATCGATAACTAGCTAGCTTGCTTACCTGTATGTAGTCCGTTCTTGTGGTTGTTCTAAGTTGCGAACTACACTGAAAAATTACAATTCATCCAACTCAGAACATTCAAATCACATCTATCTGCTGTCATTACCGGTGTTCCCCAGGGCTCTGTCCTGGGGCCTCTTCTGTTTATCATCTATCTACTTCCTCTTGGTCATATCTTCCGTAAATTCAATATCCATTTCCACTGCTATGCGGATGACACCCAGCTACACCTGTCAACTAAACCTAACTCAACCCTCCCACCCACCTCCCTCTCTGATAGCTTAACGGAAATCAAATCCTGGTTTTCCTGCAACTTCCTCAAACTTAACAATGACAAAACTGAGGTTCTCCTCAATGGCACAAAATTTCATTGATAACTCCTCAGTTTTCCATTGATAACTCCTCAGTTTCTCCCTCCCTCAGGTTAAGAGTCTGGGTGTCATCCTCGACAGCACACTTTCATTTCAAGCTCACATTAATAATGTGACCCGGCCTGCATACTTCCATTTACGTAACATCAATCGTCTCCGTCCGTCTCTCACACCCACTAGTACAGCCATTCTCGTTCACACCCTGGTTACATCCCGTATCGATTACTGTAACTCTCTTCTCTTCGGTCTTCCTCTCAAACTTATACAAAAACTTCAACTGGTTCAGAACTCTGCCGCTTGTATCATCACCAGAACATCTTCTATTAATCACATCACTCCTGTTATTCAGCAGTTACATTGGATCCCAGTAAAATACCGCATTGATTTTAAGATTCTGCTCCTCACCTTCAAGACCATTCACAACCTCGCTCCTCTGTACCTCACTGACCTCCTTCATATCAACATACCCACCTGTACTTTCAGGTCTTCTTCTATTCACCTCACTGTACCTCCTGCCCATTTGACCACTATGGGGTATAGAGCCTTCAGCCGCTCTGCCCCTCGCCTCTGGAATTCTCTACCAGCAGACATCCGTAACATCAACTCGCATTCCATTTTCAAAACCCGTCTGAAAACTCATCTTTTCACACTGGCATATCTAACATGATCACTTTTCATCTGCTTATAGCAATGTTCATCATCATGATTCAATCTGCTTTTAGCATTGTTTGTTTTTATCTTTACTGTGATTTTTGTCTTGTATGGTGACCTTGAGTGCTTAGAAAGGTGCCTAAAAATAAAATGTATTATTATTATTATTATTATTATTATAAACCCAACACTTTTGTTTTTGCCCCCATTCATCATGAGCTGAACTCAAAGATCTAAGACTTTCTCTATGTACACAAACGGCCTATTTCGCTCAAATATTGTTCACAAATCTGTCTAAATCTGTGTTAGTGAGCACTTCTCATTTGCCAAGATAATCCATCCATCTCACAGGTGTGGCACATCATGATGCTGATCAGACAGCATGAGTATTGCACAGGTGTGCCTTAGGCTGGCCACAATAAAAGGCCACTCGAAAATGTGCAGTTCCATCACACAGCACAATGCCACAGATGTCGCAAATTTTGAGAGAGCATGCAATTGGCATGCTGACTGCAGGAATGTCCACCAGAGCTGTTGCCCGTGAAGTGAATGTTCATTTTTCTACCATAAGCCGTCTCCAAAGGTGTTTCAGAGAATTTGGCAGTACATCCAACCGGCCTCACAACCGCAGACCACGTGCAACCACACCAGCCCAGGACCTCCACATCCAGCATCTTCACCTCCAAGATCGTCTGAGACCAGCCACCCGGACAGCTGCTGCAACAATCGGTTTGCATAACCAAAGAATTTCTGCACAAACTGTCAGGAACCGTCTCAGGGAAGCTCATCTCGTCGTCCTCATCGGGGTCTCAACCTGACTGCAGTTCGTCGTCGTAACTGACTTGAGTGGGCAAATGCTCACATTCGATGGCGTCTGGCATTTTGGAGAGGTGTTCTCTTCACGGATGAATCCCGGTTTTCACTGTACAGGGCAGATGGCAGACAGCGTGTATGGCGTCGTGTGGGTGAGTGGTTTGCTGATGTCAACGTTGTGGATCGAGTGGCCCATGGTGGCGGTGGGGTTATGGTTTGGGCAGGCGTGTGTTATGGACAACGAACACAGGTGCATTTTATTGATGGCATTTTGAATGCACAGAGATACCGTAACGAGATCCTGAGGCCCATTGTTGTGCCATTCATCCACGACCATCACCTCATGTTGCAGCATGATAATGCACGGCCCCATGTTGCAAGGATCTGTACACAATTCCTGGAAGCTGAAAACATCCCAGTTCTTGCATGGCCAGCATACTCACTGGACATGTCAACCATTGAGCATGTTTGAGATGATCTGGATCGGCGTATACGACAGCATGTTCCAGGTCCTGCCAATATCCAGCAACTTCGCACAGCCATTGAAGAGGAGTGGACCAACATTCCACAGGCCACAATCAACAACCTGATCAACTCTATGCGAAGGAGATGTGTTGCACTGCGTGAGGCAAATGGTGGTCACACCAGATACTGACTGGTTTTCGGACCCCCCCAATACAGTGAAACTGCACATTTTAGAGTGGCCTTTTATTGCGGCTAGCCTAAGGCACACCTGTGCAATACTCATGCTGTCTGATCAGCATCTTGATGTGCCACACCTGTGAGGTGGATGGATTATCTCGGCAAAGGAGAAGTGCTCACTAACACAGATTTAGACAGATTTGTGAACAATATTTGAGAGAAATAGGCCTTTTGTGTACATAGAGAAATCTTAGATCTTTGAGTTCAGCTCATGATAAATGGGGGCAAAAACAAAAGTGTTGCGTTTATAATTTTGTTCAGTGTACAAACGAATTTACAAACAAACTGCTGACTGTGAGATTTTGACAGTAGCTGGGGCACAAAGGCCATGGTGTCTGTAGGGCGTACAATGATTTTCGGGGCAACACGGCCAGAGCGAAGGGCAACTTCCTACGCTGGTTGTAGCAAGAGATTTATTTTACCGTTTGTTAAAGGAACTGTTGTGAGGCAAACCTATGGTGCATTGAAAGCTCGTTGACAATTCTGGCTAGTACGGTATTGTGACGTAGAACAATTGGATAGAATTACAATGTTTGTAACACGTTCTGAAGAAGAGTTGGTGCTACAGCACTCATAGAATTGATAGGAAGTGCCAGGGTGAAAAAAACAAAACAAATTAGGCCTGTTTTCTGGCAATTTCTTTTAAACTACAGCATGCAGCTTGAATTTAAGTGAAAATTATGAAACTGGCCTCCATGATGAGCACAATGATTTAAGTTTCATCCAGAAATTCATTGTTAAAAATTTGTCCAGCCTACTATCAGTCAGTCAGAGCCAAAATTGCACTCTGTGCGATTTCTGTGTTTGTAATCCACGTTTTGATTTCCTAGTGGTTTTATTTTCTCAAACTAAGCCCTTGTTTGTGTTTCCACATGTACATGTACCACACACCAATGTAGGTATTTCAACCAGTTTTACTTTTTAAGGGTCAAATGCTTGCTAAAGTTAGCTAGCTTATCACTTCCCAGCCTGCTAATTAGTTCCCATTATTAACAACTTAACAATGGAGCAAATTATGTATTTAATCTTTGACCAGGTAAGCCGATTGAGAGTAGATTCTCATTCTAGGCCAACTTGCCGCCCATGTTTTTTTCATGGTAAGCCTCAAGGTTTAAAAATGTCAGTGAAATGTTTCTTTACCATAGCTGGTTAGTATTTTAAGCCAAATCATTTTTGTGCTTTTCTTTCTCCATCAGGATGAGCAAAGGCAGAGAGATCCATGCATTGTGGTCACTGCAAGTTTTTCCATCCTAACCAAGAAATACTACTAAAGCACTACCAACTCAAACACTGGCACCACAACACCAGAACGTTGCACTGCATACATTCACAGTGTATGTAATTCAACACTGTTGTTGTTTGAAAACCCCCCTTGGGGTTTCAGGCTGGGTGTTTTGTAAAAGCACTTTGTGACAACTGCTGATGTATTAAGGGTTTTATAAATACATTTGATGATTGATTGACTGATGTACTTTTAGAACTACAGGTGTGTCTTACCCATCTTACCAAATGCCATTTAAAGCAAAGAGAAGAATGTTCTAATTTTAAATGTGAAATTTGAACCATGTTGCTGCAAGTGATACTAAGCCCTGACAACATTCAAAGACTAACACTTTATGAAAAACCACTGTCAATCAATCAATCAATCAAATTTATTCATAAAGCCCTTTTTACATCAGCAGTTGTCACAAAGTGCTTTTACAAAACACCCAGCCTGAAACCCCAAGGAGCAAGCAACAACAACGTTGAAGCACAGTGGCTAGGAAAAACTCCCTAAGAGGGGCCGAAATTTAGGAAGAAACCTAAAGAGGAACCAGGCTCGGAGTGAGCCTCTTCTGACCAGTCCTCTTCTGGCTGTGCCGGGTGAACATTTTAAGTGTACAAGTTCTAATAATTAGTAAATGCATTTGGGTTGTGCCCAGAGTCTATAAAACCTAATCCTGGTCAGAACCATGACCAGATGGAGATTGTCACTGGAAGAAATCAAGAACATCATCATTAACCAACAGCAGATTACTTGCAGGTTGCTCGCTTCAATTTGAAGACCCAGAGTTTGATGATAAACTTGTAACCTGAATTATATCAGTTACCTCCCCGATGAGAAGGCCACTGTAAGAGTTTATTGGGAGTTAGCTTTGACCCCAGTGCAAGATGAGTTTTTGTCCAATAAGTCTGTCTTCTCTGGGTCCACAACTTTCCCCACCCCAAGTCAACGTTCCGAGCAGGAGCCAACCAACTATCCCATACCTACATTCACCTATGAGCTTGAAATTAGGCTAAGAAAAGGAAATTAAGAATATGAGACAATTAAGACCCGATCAATGTCACTTGTGAAATGAAAATTGATATTCTGGAAAAGCTGGCATAGTCCATGAATACCTTCACAGCGTACCCCAGTGACAATGAATTTGAAAAATTTGCCAAAGCTTAGTCATCAAGCATCCGTGCCTTAACAAACAAGGCTCTAGTACAGGATATCTGGGGTGGAAAACTAGCCTGAAATTCAAGGTGGCAAATTATCACCAGAAACTACGCTCTGCAGGGTGCTCTGAAGTACAGATGTAAACATGACTGTTGTTAATGCTAAAATGGACCTGACGTTTTCCCTCAGAAGAAAGGAGATTCTTGATGTCCAACCACATGTATCTTTGATCAAACAAAGATGGCCAGGTCTCTTGGAGCAACAGGTATTGGTAAAATATATTTTACCATTATATCTGCTGAATATGATAAATGTTTACCTTCAAATTTACATCTTGTTTTGCAGGTTTATGCTAAATTCAAGAGGATTTCCTCAAAGCCCTAGAAGAAAATGCAAAAGGCCTGATTAGGATGTACCACTCTAAAGGTGAAGTCGAGTCGAAGAACATTAGAGAGCCTAGATGATCAGGTAAATGAGCAAACTATTCATGCCTTGAAAACAGTTGATTTTATGAGCTGTTGGTCAAGTGCAGAATTGCAATGGTTTTATATACAAATACGTTTCTGTCTCACAAGGGTCTGTGTCTGGTTCATGCAGGGACATGTGTCCAGTGGATATTGTTTTACTGTTTTTAAATATGTTTGCTGTGGTCTGCTAAAGTATAAACAACAAACCATTACATGTTGTGTAAGTCAAGCCAGTTTATTTTCTTTCATTCAGCAGTGGCTTGATGTTTAACTTAGTACAGGTGATGCTTGCTTGTGTCTGTTTTTATATATATCTGTTTGCATGTTTTTGCACAAATGTATGATTTTGAGTAATTCAACGGAACACAAGGTTGCAGCATTGTTACTGCACAGATTCTTTTAACCAATGCTAGATCTACTAGTTATTGAGGTTTAACCTGTTTATACCAAGAAATTCAGAACACACTTTGATTACTACTACATGCACTACTACTATTGAACAGATGTGCATATTACAGTATGCTTCTTTTTAAAGAATCTTAAAGTTCTTAGCAGAGGTCCAAATCTCCAATATATCAAAGAAATTTTGATCCCACTTGAAACTTATGAAGACTTTATAATGCCTTTATAAGCACTGATTCAAAAATGATCTATTACTGTATATCATGCTTTATAAAGACTTAATGTGGCATAACCATCATATTTATTCATGTTTAGAAATCCTTTGCAGAGCATGAAATGTGATTATAGATTGTTTGTGACCTATTTTTTTTGTGCATATTTGTGCCTATTTTAATGTTGATGAAGCCTTTATAAGATTCACTTCAAATACTGAAAATTGGGTTCAAGTACATTTTACAGATGTAAGATCTTTGGCTAGTTAACAGCAGACTATAATTAGATTCAAAGAAATTGTTTGGTCCAAGTCAGACTTTTTGTAGAAACTTTGGAAGTCTTTTCTTACAACTTAAATACATTACATTTTTAAGCATAAGCTATTTTTAGCTTAGTGTGGGCCAACTAAAACATTTACAACCCTGTTTCCAAAAAAGTTTGAAATGTGCTGTTGGCATCAAATTCAAAGTGGGCATATATTTTTCAAGAAACAATAAAATGTCTCAGTTTCAACATTTGATATGTTGTCTTTGTACTATTTTCTATTGGATATAAGGTTTAAATGATTTGCACATCATTGCAATCTGTTTTTATTTGCATTTTACGCAGTATCCCAACTTTTTTGGAAACAGGGTTGTAAATTCAGGTAACATATCTGACTCGAAAGTCGAATAAACCAAAAAAGGCGATGGAATGTATTCACTAACAATAATTAGTTCAAACACCTTGATATTTTTTACAGTGTGTGATCCTTTCAACATTCATAAAGATGCATAAATCTGTTATATCAAATGACACAGTAATAAATTGTGATGCTATCAGCTTTCAAAAAACATACATTTCTTATGACGCTGTACTGTATAGTGTATACAGACACCTTTGGACATTCAAAACACATAATGTAAACATAAACTGGTCATTCGTTTCTTTTTTATATAACAATCCAAATACATAAAGTTTTCAATTACATTGGACATTACACAGGGCTTTGAATAGTTCTGTATTGTAGCAAATGGGGAACAGGCAAGGCCTTCTACACCTTCAGAGAAGGTGTAAGGATTTCTACAAATGCATATTTCTATTTAATTCTATTTATTGTCATTTTGTATTTGTATTTTTTTATTTGTATTGTATCTTTTTCTTGATTTAACCTTTTAAATGATTTTAATAATCAGATAAAACATCTAAAATTTGGGTTGGAAAGAGCGATTAATACCAAAGACAAAATAATATCAAATCTAGGCCTTCAGGATCTTGAATGAGGGCATCTGACATTTAAATGTATTACAGCTACATTTTGGAATGACAAAAAATTGACCACAATCTGACTTGCAATGAGTGGGACTGCTGTGGAGGCGGCAAATTCACAGAAACATTACTAACTCAGATGCAAATAGCTAGCAGTTTCATTGTTACCCACACTTTCTGAGCTGATTGATAGAGGTGGAGGCTCCAGCAGACATTAGAAACAATTGTGGTGGCCAATTTGTAATCTGCCTTTTTAATAATTCATCAAATTATTGTTATCTGGTAAGAGAGAGATCGTAATTTAACAGATGAGACACTGTGGGAAATGGGGGAGGGTAATGTTTTGTTAATTTCAGTCTTGGGGAGGGTTTACCATTTTTTTATTGTGTCCAAGGGAGGGTCATTTAATTTTACATAATCGATTACATTTTGTAGCCTATTTATCAGACTTTTGGAATTGACATGTTGACGGGCAGAACATACCTTATTTCTATGCCAACTTTCTGTTGGCTATTCTATCTGTCCATCTTTGTGCTTGGCGTATCCAAATCGTGGATATATAGTGCAATATAGAGTGGAAAAAAATCTTGAAAAAGCTAAAAAACAACAACCTTCATGGCGTTGCTGCATTACAGAAGGACCGCAATCAGGAACTAAGTTGTCTACTCAAGAATTAACGAGTTTCTATGCAGTCTCTGTTCACTGTAGATTGTCTTGAAATATTCAATAGATTTTCTCAGTTGAAGAGAGCTGTTCCGTTGGGGGAACAATTGAGTGGAACGAATCGTGTGTTGGAGGAGTTGCTTCTACCGAACATAGAGAACACTCCATGTGGATGGTTAGACTATCAGATTATGCCGATTATGGCATTCCTGTTTTATTATACAGATGATTATCAGGGCACGGAATGTTCTCAACAACGGCACAGAGTCAATGAAAAACATATTGCTTTGCATAGTGGAAATGGACGACAAAGAACAGGACAAGGGAACAAAAGAGTCACAACTCTGTGCAGATCTTGTACATTGGATCATGAATTTATTGTAAATTACTTCTATAGGAACATCCCCACAGCTTCACGCTCAGAACAGGTTCAGCTAGGCCAAAATCCTACTCGTGCTCAAAGGGGTTGAGTGATCTGGAGGAAAGGCTAGTGGCATGGAGGCCAGCAAAACTGCAGTTGAAGGCATTGTGACCCCGAGGTAGGGTATTCATTCTCAATCCAAACCCAATCATGACCGGGCTGGGCCTAAAATTCTGATATTGTAGTCGGGCTGGGCTTGCAACAGTGTTTTTTTAAATAGGGTCAACCATTTTCATATTTCGGGGGGCTTTATCCTTCAGAAACCCCATGTCATAAAAAACAATCAGTCCCTAAGTCTGACAGTTCTTTTTTCTTTTTTTGCTGTTAGCTGTCTATACATGACTGTGCAAGATTAACAGCATTGCATTCAAATGTTGTGTATTGAACTTGATAAGATGTTTGCAATGGGTGAGTAATAGGCTAGTTGTAAATTTTGATTTAGTGTATTGTCAAGATCGGGGTACACTTATTTACATATCTAATGCTTTTTTTTTGCTGTTTATTGCATATTTTTTTCTTCAGCCTGGTAGACCAGTTTTCTAAAATGTGCATAGCTGTGACTGAGTGAATTTGGTCACTAGATGTCACATCATTTTTGTCCATGACTGTAAGTTGTATGAGAGTATGGGAGCAAAGACAAAGTGTACTTCCATTAACTAATTGCTAACTGGGTCCTCTGGGCACGCAACATACATCTTCCAACTCTGCTCACTCCATACATTTTTTAACATCATTTAACAAACACATCATCTACTTCTATAATAATTTGGGCAGCATTGGTTTTGACTTAGGCTTGCACATCTGAAAAAAGTGCTCAACATTTCAGTCGTAGGCTATGCTCAAATGTAAAAGCGTGATGAAGCAAACTATTTAAACCGCTCTATGCTCTAACCCAATTAAGTATGCTCCTATGCAGCTCCACTCCACTCGTACTTAGGCATGTTTGATTAAAATAGGATTTCATCAAAATCCTTGGTTCTCTTGCTTTAGAGACAGATTATAAGTGGTGGTCACATTACTTAAACTGGGACTAGGAATTACCGGATACATTACAATATGAGTCACTCTCATGCTTTAGGCATATTAAGTAAATTAGTTTTGCTTTGATTCTGTGAATAATTCAGCTCATTTATCTCCCAGGTGTGTGCAAAAATGTGTGTAAACCATGCATGCGAACATTTCTACAGAAAGTTTAGGATTTATCCAAATTAATGTTTGCTTGAGAATGCTCTTAAATTTATGAAAGCAGACCAAACTGTAATACTGTTTGATTTTATATTTTATAACCGTGACACATGTAATTAGTTTTATTTTGTGAACTATTTGTAAGACAAATGTAAAACAGAAATATGTTGCTTGAATAAATATTCAAACCCTATACATGAATATCTGGTAGAGACACCTTTTGCTTAGTATGTACCAACTTTCCACACAGTTTTGGCAGATTTAGTCTAAGTTGGTGGGATCATGCTAGTGGACCACAACTTTTAAATAAGTGCCACAGTTTCTAAATGAGGCTGAGATCAGGACATTGAATGAAATTACACATTTTTGATAATGCTTGAACATTTATGTAAATGCATTCAGACAGAACTTTACATAAATCTCCACTATTTTTCACCAGGGCTAAGAAATAAATAAAAAACTCAAAATAAAAATCACCTCATCTTTTCAGTGGCTGTTAAGCTACAATCCTTGAACTGCTGCCCCTGACCTGAATTTTCTTTCCTGTATTAAAGTGAAGGAAGAAATATTCCTTGATCATAGCATTACAATTTATATAGTTGTGACATGGAAAATAACCAGAGGGGAAGGTAGATAACAAAATGCTAAGGGTGTAAATATTCATCTGCTCCTACCAGGCTGTCCCGTAGCTTTTTTTCCATTGAAGTACGAATTGAAGGGTAATCTGGAAGGCCTTGCCTGAGTAGAGGTCTGTGAACAACACTTGCCAATGGTTTTAATAGAAGATTTAACTGCCTGAGTGAATAATTAGACACTGGTCTTGGCACCTACGCTCTTGTCTAGCCAGCAGCTTACAGATACATTGCAGGTAGGCTAGCCTACATTATGAATTAATTATTGAATTATTATGAATAAGAGCAAGACCATTTAAATAAATAAACGGCAGCCAAGCATCTGTCATCATGTCAACAGAAACTATTTATTAGAACGGTTGTCAGAGTCTGGTGTAGCTGTCTAAGCTCCCAGTCCACTGGCGTTGTGGGTTTGAGCCCTGGCTTAGTCAACTATCTGTGCCCTTTCTCCTTGGCTCCCTCTAGCTACTGTACCCTTTGTAGCTTTTTCTTCTTGGGTATGCCTCTACCAGCTATCTCACACCTGGATTTTGGCACTTTTTCCCATTCTCCAGATCTTCTCAACCTATGTCAGATTTGATGGGGAGCATTGGTAAACTGCGATCTTCAGTTCTCCCCATAGATGTTCGATGGGCTTCAAGTCTGGAATTTGGCTGGGCCACTGAAGGACATTGACAAACTTGTCCCCCAGCCACTCAAACGTTGTCCTGGCTGTGTGCTTTGGATCGTTGTCGTACTACAAGATAAATCTTCACCCCAGTCTGAGGTTATTTGTGCTTTGGATGAGGTTTTCTCTTTGTACCTCTCTGTACTTTCCTACGTTCATCCTTCTCACACTCCTGATCAGTCTCCCAGTCTCTGCCGCTGAGAAGCAACCCCTAAGTATGATACTCCCAACACCATGATTTACTGTAGGGATGTTATTTGCCAGCTAATGAGTATTACCTTGTTTTCGCCAAACATAGAGCCCGGCATTCAGGCAGAATCATATTATTTTGTTCTCATCAGACCATATAATAATTTGAATCGTGTCCTCTGAGTCCTTTAGCCGGCATATAATATGCCTTTTATGCAGTCGCTTCCAACTATCCACTTTACAATAAAGGCCGGACTTATTAAGTGTTGGAGAGATGGTTGTACTACTTGCAGGTTCTCCTATCTCTGCCCAAAAGTTTTGAAGCTCTGTTACAGTGCCCACTGTGTTCTTGGTCACCTCCCTGACAAAGGCACTTTTGCAACCTTTCCCAAATCCATCTCAACACAATTCTATTTATGCCTCAACAAAATTCTATCTGTCTACATAAAGTGTTTTAGTCTTTGTGGCTTGGTTTTTGATCTGACATGTATCGTGTGGGACCTTATGTAGACAGTGTGCGTTCCCAAATCATGACCAATCAATTGACTTTGCCACAGGTGGACTCCAAGTTCTCAATACATCTCAAGGACAATCAAAGCACACAGGATACATGTGAACTCAATTTGGAGTGTCATGGAATGAGGGTCTAAATACTAACTATGTACGTGAGATATTTCAGTTATTAATTTTCAATAAATTGGTACAAATGTCAAAAAATAATGTTTTGCTTTGTCCTTAAAATATATTGTGTGTACAATGTTGGTAAACACTATATATTTCATCAATTATTAATTAAGTATAGAACACAACAAAATGTGAAGAGTGGGAATGGGTCTAAATACTTTCTGAAGGCACTCTATATTTTTGGGAAAGGAGCATCAAGCTTATCACTGTGCACTTTCACAACCCTGAGAAGTTCACCATAACCTATGTAATCTGAAAGTAAATTTACTAAATTACAAGCTTTCCCAAGTCATATTTGAGAGGTGGTTCTTGAATTTATGTTCATTCATAAATATTATCACATATGTTATTTTAATGACTAAAACATTTTTTGTGACAAAAGTTGTGAAAGCCACGAGAGCATTTTGTGAAAAGAGCAGGGTTTCAGATTCAAAACCATGCTGCAGAGGTATCTGTGCACCAGTCAGAGACACGGACCTTGGGACCTCCTTAATCCATACTGTACACAGATCTGTCAACATTTGGAAAGGTTACCACACATTCAAAGTTTCCATCAATGTTTCCAACATTTTATTGGAAACCTGGTTCATTTCTGTGATTTAACAAAAATGTCCATTGCAATATCTTAGATTTTTGTGTAAAAGTATTTCACATTCTATATTTAGACTCATTCTAAAAGGCACATTGTGGTTTGAAAAACTTTTTAGATGCATAAACAAATGATATACAGGCATTGATAATTGAAGATGTAGGTATATAATTTGTATAGTTTAAAACATTGTGAATTCTTTTCTTTTGATCTCATGCAAGTCAGTCCTTGCATCCTTAGCTCTGTTAAAGAATTTAAAGGAGCAGTATGTAGAATTTATTCTCAATGTGGAAGCTATGTGAATTGCAGCAATAAAACATTAACAACTCTCCCCAATCTTTACAAAGATTTTAAATTTATAGTTTGTTTTATAATGAGCAATTGGTGGATATTCAGTCTCTCATCAATAGTGATCAAGCAAGCATTCCAGGACTGTGGAAATTGGAGTTAGTCACTTCACTTTTGATTGGCCAGCTTAATAAAACTGTAATAATGTTATTTCTTTATATTTTAAAGATATTTTATAATGATTTAGATGACACAGTGATTCCCTATTCAGTGCTTGTTTTCTTTCTTGAACAGCAACAGGGTGAACTTTCGGAAGAAACCGTTTCAGCTGCCTACAAAGAATAGTGAGGCCCTCTCTTACTCATTGTGCAAATATTGTCAAAGCTTCAGGACCTAAAATCTTCATTGTAATAAAAATAAAGTTCTGTCTCTTCTCCCCTATTTCTCTTCCTTTTCCACACTATGCTTCTCTCTCTATCCTTTAATCAATCATTGAGTGCTCATTTAATTCAATAAATGCTATATTGTCATAAATATAAATAAAAAGCATGTAAGTATAAGATAAATAGTTATGTTTTACATCTAAAAACAAAACAATGAAAGCAACACTAGACTTGATAATTGAAATGCACAGTCAACTCAAGAAGTATTCACAACCTTCATAATATTCAGCAAAAGTGAATACAAAAAATACACAACACAAACAATGAGTGATATTTTGGGTTCAAATGGTTGGCGCACACTTTTGTTCAGACCACAGGGCTCTTCGATTCAGACCACAGGTTTTCAATTGGATTGAAGTCCAGAGACTGAGATGGACATTGTAAAATATTTTGTGGTCCTGCAACCAGTCCTCTGCTGATTTTGATGTTTGGGGTCGTTGTCTTGTTGAAAGGTCCAGCCACGGCCAAGTCAATATGTTTGAAACCAGTTATGCAGAAAAAACGTACCACTCCATACAATGTTTTGTGTTGGACAACTTAAAGTATACAGCTGCCCCTCATGTTTGAGGCCGAAATATGAATCATTGTGTTGTTTATTTTTTCCATTCACTTTTATTCAATTTCATGAAGGATGCTGAGTATACATGACTAACATACAGTACCAGAATTATGCTACATTAACTGCAAGCAGGTATGGGCAGAATTTATGGTACATGTATTTAAAATATGTATTTCAAATACAAAATAGGATTCTGTAATTTGTATTTGATAGGCTTGATGAAAATGGCTGCATATTTTGTATCAAAATACTTTAATGTTTTGTATTTTGTAGTTTAAAAATACTGTAAAAGTCTATATGATGACATCATAAAAATGCTACCTTTGATTGGTGCCTACTCAGTAATTTGCCCAGACTTGTTGAGATCAGAACAGGAAATAAATCTACAGTTGTGCTCATAAGTTTGCATACCCTGGCAGAAATTGTGAAATTTTGGCATTGATTTTGAAAATATGACTGTCTTTGTCAATATGACTGTCTTTGTCATGCAAAAAACTGTATTTTATTTAAGAATAGTGATCATATGAAGCCATTTATTATCACATAGTTGTTTGGCTCCTTTTTAAATCAAAATGATAACAGAAATAACCCAAATGGCCCTGATGAAAAGTTTACATACCCTTGAATGTTTGGCCTTGTTACAGACACAGAAGGTGACACACACAGGTGAAAATGGCAATTAAAGTTTAATCTCCCACACCTGTGGCTTTTTATTTTGCAATTAGTGTGTATAAATAGTCAATGAGGGAATGGAACTTTATAAAGATGGAAAAGGATATAAAAAGATATCCCAAGCCTTGCAAATGCCAGTCAGTACTGTTCAATCACTTATTAAGAAGTGGAAAATTCAGGGATCTCTTGATACCAAGCCAAGGTCAGGTAGACCAAGAAAGATTTCAGCCAAAACTGCCAGAAGAATTGTTCGGGATACAAAGAAAAACCCACAGGTAACCTCAGGAGAAATACAGGCTGCTCTGGAAAAAGACGGTTGTTTCAAGGAGCACAATACGATGATACTTGAACAAAAATGAGCTGTATGGTCGAGTTGCCAGAAAGAAGCCTTTACTACGCCAATGCCACAAAAAGCCCGGTTAAAATATGCCCAACAACACCTTGACACCTCACAGCTTCTGGCACAATGTAATTTGGATTGACGAGACCAAAATAGAGCTTTATGGTCACAACCATAAGCGCTATGTTTGGAGAGGGGTCAACGAGGCCTATAGTGAACAGAATACCATCCCCACTGTGAAGCATGGTGGTGGCTCACTGATGTTTTGCGGGTGTGTGAGCTCTAAAGGCACAGGGAATCTTGTGAAAATTGATGGCAAGATGAATGCAGCATGTTATCAGAAAATACTGGCAGACAATTTGCATTCTTCCACACGAAAGCTGCGCATGGGACGCTCTTGGACTTTCCAGCATGACAATGGCTCTAAGCACAAGGCCAAGTTGACTATTCGGTGGTTACAGCAGAAAAAGGTGAAGGTTCTGGAGTGGCCATCACAGTCTGCTGACCTTAATATCATTGAGCCACTCTGGGGAGATCTCAAACGTGCGGTTCATGCAAGACGACCAAAGACTTTGCATGACCTGGAGGCATTTTTCCAAGACGAATGGGCAGCTATACCACCTGCAAGAATTCGGGGCCTCATGGACAACTATTACAAAAGACTGCACGCTGTCATTCATGCTAAAGGGGGCAATACCCTGTATTAAGAACTAAGGGTATGCAGACTTTTGAACAGGGGTCAGTTCATTTTTTTCTTTGTTGCCATGTTTTGTTTTATCCCATAAGAAATAAAAGATGTCTTTTGCCTGCTCACTCATGTTTTCTTTACAAATGGTACATATATTACCAATTCTGGTATGCAAACTTTTGAGCACAACTGTATACCCGAAGAAGAAGGTCAGAGTGAAAAACGTGTAGGTTGCCAGCTTTCTATCGATTTTTAGCATAAATTTATAAAATTTTTAACAGTTCATGTTAAGTTTTGGTGTTTGAGTAGCCTAGGCTAAATTGTTGACCAGTTTACGTAACGTTGTAGCCAACTATTTGATCCAAGTTGCACCCCTTACAGTTTACGTTAGCTTGCTACTTCCAGCCTATGTAAAGTTAAGTTTTCATCAGTTGTGCACGAAGATCCAAGATAGGGTACGAGATTGTACCCTAATTTAAATTGCTGTTTAGTAGGAACATGATTTTGCATACCATGGCAATATGACATACCATATGATTAACAATCAAATGATTAATTACTTAGAAACTAGTTGCTATGAATAAAGGTGCCATCAGTTGTCTTATGAATTACTTTTTTGTCACTGAGTCAGTGTTGCTGATGCAAAGTAGGCCCTTCATTACCAAACGCCAAGTAACTAAATTAGGATACAATTATGAGTCATTAGCAAACTGCTAGTTAAACATTAAACTGTTGGTAACTTTAAAACTAACCTTTATCTGGGTGATCACAGGGATATGTGAATATTTGATTTGTTAACTGGTTGCATATGTCAGATTTATCGCATGACTCGCTAGGCAGAGAAAAGCTGTTGCTATCAAACTTTTTCTACTTAATCAACTGAGTCAGTGTACTTGTGACACCTGCGCCATCTGCTTCCAGTGCTCCCCCTGCTGGAGGCAGGCTTCAGCGCTCCATGTCGCCGGCCTTCTGACACCACCGCCCATTTCATCAACTCATCACACCTGTTGTCTCGTTTAGCGCACCTGATCATCATCCAGTCATTCCCCCTAGTATATATGTTCCCTCTGCTCCCTTTGTCTTTGTGTGTTATTGTCTCGCCTGTACGAGCAGAGTTCAGCTCATTAAATGAATACTTCTCACGAAACGACTCCGC
>JACXGI010005477.1:8174-38640 GCA_016801175.1 Esox masquinongy | reverse complement strand
GTGGGGTGGGGTCCAGTGATCATTTCAGCAAGGTAAGTAGGAGCAACTCCATGTATTGATTTGTAGGTTAACAAGTAGGTGCAAGAAGTTCTGTCCTCCACTTCCTATATATATATCTGAAACGCATTCGTCCAAAGTAGCTAATTTTGGGCCTTCTCCATGCTTGATCAAAATGTATAACTGTGTGTCATCAGCATAGCGACATGTAGTTAGGCCTATCAACTGCATATTGCCCTCTGAGGCAAACCCCAACTGAAGGCTACGTTATTAGGCTAATAAGCCTATTTTAAAATAAATTAATAGTTTTTTCTTCAGGTGGTTGCTCTCTAAGTCGCAGTTTGAATAGAAAAACTAGTCCAACACCTTTTTTAGAGGTTTGTTTTTCACTGCATATTTTATTTCAACAAGAAAAAAACAAAAATGTTTTATAGGCCTATACATAAAACATTTAATGCTGGTCTCGGGAATAGGCTACATTTAATGCTGGTCTCGGGAATAGGCTACATTTAATTTTGGTCTCGGAAATACATAATCTACGTAATCTTTGACAGCCAAATTCGTAAAATATGTTAAATTAAGATAGAAACCAGCCACTAGGGGCAGTGTTGATAGCATTTAGTTAGCTACAATGGCTATTTTTAAGGCCTTAAAGCTGACATTTTTTTGCATTAACACATCGCTATAGTATTAATCTGGATAGTGGATGATTTCCTAGCATATCAGGTTCCGGGCCTGTCAGTATAGCCTCTTGTCTATCAGGAAAAAATCTTTAATAGTTTTAATAGTTAATTGGCCATTCATGATACAGTTACACTAACTAACGTTTCTTACTAAGTTTACCTCCACCAAAAATAGTATCTATGTATGGCATTTGACACTGGCCATTTTAACAGCGTATTAGCCAATAATAAGCTTTACCGGTATCTACTAACTTACTGGAATAGTCATAAGAATTGAGCAATTGCTAGCGAGTCTGCCAAAGCTATTTCATTTCATGGCATAAGAATGTATTTTTTTCTTTCATGGAAAAACAACATACTTTTTTCTTTCGTTCGTGAATGACATTTATACAATAACTATCAATAAAGGCGACAATAACTAACTTTTTCATCAAGTGAAAAGACGAGAGAATCGCGGAATCTACCAAAAATAATGTGGTTGCTCTCAATAGATTCGAACTTAGATCTTCCACATGAGGCACTGACTTTAACCACATGCCACGACATTACACGTTTCAGCAGTCGCTAGACTATTGAGGATTGTGTTAAACTGACTAACGTTTCTTATTAAGTTTACCTCCGCCATAGCGTCTATGAACTGTACTGCTTTTGCCACTGGCCGTTTCAACAGCTTATTAGCCAGTAATAGGCTTACTTGTATCTACTAAAATCATAAGAATTGAGCAATTGCTAGCGAGACTGAAGATGAACTTTTCCATGCCAGAAACAGTCGCAATATAACCGTAAACTGTTTTATTTCAGGCTTACCATAATGTAGATACTAATGGTTTTAGCCCGCAAAGTTTTCGTCTATACGGAATAAGACGAACTTAGCTTTGCCTGCGAGGAGATACGAACTCGGGTCCTATAGTTTACAAGTCCACTTCTCTAACCACTACGCTATTTAACAAGGGGCCCTCCCTCTCTCGCTCACTAACTCACATTGGCTCTTCTTGGCCGGCTCGCTTACGCGGTCCGGCAAAAACCTCTGTACACCGTCTTCTGCTCCTAAGGAAAAAAGTGGTAGGCTCTCACAGTGGCGGGAATTGTTATCCTGCGCACAGGAAGTGATGAGATTGACGTATTTAAGTGGCTACTCTTATTTTGTGTATGAAGCAGCAAGAGACGCTAGCCAATTTTATTTAAAAAAATTGGAAGAAGTTCAGAATGTAATGGTACCTAAGAAAATACGGTTTGGATCAAACAAAAGCAAATCTGGTAAAAGAGAGGAAGAGACGCCGTTCGGAGTGAACATTGGTGCAGCTGCCTATCCACGATGGATGGAACTCATGGAGCAAAATGCATTAAACTTCGACGCTGATGTGGCAATTCTTCTGTTAAATAAATGAAGTTAGCTAAAACGCTAGCTAGCTAGCTAACCTCAGACATGGTTCGCAAGTTTTGCTACTACTACCAGCTTCTAATAACGTCAGCTTGCCAGCAAGGACAGTGTTATCTGCCTAGAATAACCTCATACTGTTGTTAGTAATTGGCTATAACTAATTACCAGGCAAAAAAAACTTTTGGCCAATTTGGTTAACTAGCTAACTTTCTGTAGATAGAGGCGAGCTGCCATCTGGACATGCTGTTTGCTGTGTTTACTTGGCCAGCTAGTAGTACTGTAATCGGAAAACATTACCAGGGTGAGTATACAGACTGACTAGTAGCTGGCTATTCTCACGTTTCCTATGTATGCTATTTCGGCAGCTAGCCGCCTGTAGCCATCTGTTCGAGCTGTTTGCTTTGTTTACTAGCACAGCTAGTACTACTGTAATCGTAAAACATTACCAGGGCAAGTTTAGACTAGTAGTACCTGGCTATTCTCATGTTTCCTAAGTATGCTACATCAGATACATTTCATTTAATTAATTTTAGTATATAATTAAACTAATCGTATGTCAACTCACCTGGTCGATGGAAGTGGAAGAATATTTTTTTAGATGAGTTGAATAAAGTGCACAGATATCGTGTGGGGCTTTAAGAGTGAACTGACGTCACACCAGCGACAGCCAAGATTTCTGGTAAAATGAGGCGGAAATACTTAATGTTTTGAAAGTTACGTCCTTCAGCTTTAACACCAACCTTTTTCGTTTATTTACCTTAACCCCAGTATTGTGAGGCCTAACCTAAAACAAACCTTGACCCGAATCTTAAATCTAATTCGTAACATAGTGTAGCGACCTTGGTAAGGCCACTGCTCGCACTTCCAAATGAGAGATCCTTATTTGGAGCAGTACACCCACCTGGGGAGCCGAAGGTCGCGGGTTCGAGACACTGCCCGGCAGACGCTACGATGTCATACATTTTTGTAAGATATGATACATTTTAGTAGCACATTTCAATGGAGCTTAACGCATCACAACAAATACAAATTCGGTTTTCACAGCTTAACGTAGGCCTATACTAAAATCAATATTCCCCGGAGACCTGGTTGTAGCCTAATCTTAATTTTTCCAGCAATGGTACCTAGCTTGCCTTTAAAAAAAAAATAAAGTTTGTGGGCGTCACACAGAAGGCCATGTGACAAGAGTTCTTGAGGAAAACAGTGGAGTCATTTCTGTCTCTTTCCTTTCAGAAGATGTAATATCCTTGTTTCTTGCTTAAACGCTAGGAGAATTACGGATGTTTCTGTAACTTCCATATTCTCCAGAAGGGTATTCCAGAAAGATGACTTAAATTCAGGTTCTTTGAACATATGCCTTTTTACCAGATCAGATAATCCAGGATTTCTTGTGTCTGGAACACCTGGTTCTTGTTTAAAATCATTAGTGAAGCGCAGACTGGTTGATCTGATGACTCTTTTGTGCTTAATGCATAACATTTAAAAAGCTCCCCATGACGATGAAAAGAGGGATGAACATCAGAGTCAAAAGCCAGCACAATTTTAAGATTTTGGAACAAGTAATTATTGCTACCGCCTACAACGATAATGTAGATCGGGGATCGATCGCTAATGTAGGTTTGGCCTCGGGACCATTTTTTTCTGCACTAATATCTGCCAGGCCAGAGTGTAAATAATATCCCAATTAACAGCCTATGTTGACTTCTCGAATCTGGCACCTGTCCTACATGAGGACTGTAGCATGTTTTAAATGGCGTGTTCGCAAACAAGCCTATAATAGACACGACACCACTACAACGCATTATTACAGTATTTCTGAATTGCTAAAACACATTTTTTGAATGTTTCTCTCGCTTTCTCAAAACCTTAAACACAAATCACCAAACTTAAGCTACACCGTCAAAACCTTTGACTTGTCTTGCTATATCAAAAAATTGCTTCAGAACTGTTACCTTTACCCAAAACCAAACACTTTTCAGATAACACACACATCCAGCTAATGCATAAACACTACACAGCAGTCATTACACACTACAGAGATAATTGCAAAACACTGCACTCAGGGCAGAGCAGGGGAAAAATTATATTTATTATGAAGTACTTGCACAATCCTGCACACATATAAATGGAGTCACAAACAAAATATGCAGCAGATCGATAGCAAGCAATGTCTTGGAATCATTCTGCCTCAGCATCATGCCTCTGGGCATGGTCAGGCCACAGGACCTCATCAACGTCACAGGCAATCCTGTCCCTTGCTAAACAACGGGGAAAAGAATCCTTTAGCAGGCCGAATCCAACCTTGAATCGCTTCCACTCCAATGTTGTCACATGCTGCATCCATTGACTGAATGAGATTTTCCTGTGCATAAGGATTTCTGTCATAGACCTTCCACCTCCATGCAGAAAAAAATTCTTCAATGGCATTAAGGAAGGGCGAGTATGGTGGGAGGCACACATTTATAAAATCTGGGATATTTTCAAACCACTCACGAATTCTAGGACCACGGTGAAAGTTCACATTGTCCCAGATTACCACATACATGGGATGCTCTGCCTGCTCATCACTTCTCTGTTCAGTAGTGCTTCCTGTAGAGCATACAGAAACGTCATAAGATGGGCAGTGCTGTAAGGCCCTACAGTCACATGGCGGTGAATAACCCTGTAGCTGCTGATGGCAGCACATATGGTCACCTTGCCACCACGCTGCCCTGGCAAATCTACAATGGCACGTTGACCAATAATGTTGCGGCCTCTCCTTCTCTTTGTGAGATTGAAGCCAGCTTCATCCAAGAAGATGCACTCATGAGGCCTCTCCATGGAATCCAGTTGAAACATTCTCTATAGAAATGAACAAAAATTAATTTTTGAAGTAACGTAAATGACATAGCATTCCAGGCTTCATGCCTCTGTATACATGTACTGCATTACATTCAACACAGTAAAGATGTACAGTAACTCAATAGTGCTGTATAATCTCTGGACATGATTACTTGTACATATTGATATCGTAGCTCTTTTACCCTTTCAGAATTTCTCTCAAATGGTACTCTGTAGGCTTGTTTCAGACTTATCAGGTTGCGTTTCAGGACACGGTCAATTGTGGAGACTCACACTGTTGATTCCTTCAAAATTCACGTTGTCTTCCTCAACTCGCTGTTGTATTTCACGCAGACAAATGAGATTATTTTGAAGGACCATATTGACAATAATGGTCTCGTGCTGTTGTGAGAACATACCTCTCCTTCCACCGGCATGTGGCAGTCTTTCAATTCTATCAAATAAAACCTCGTTAGAATTGTACAGACAGGCCTAATGCATTGAAATGTCACCAAATATGTACAATACATAAAATACTATTATACAAGTATATCACTGCAAGAAAAGGGCCAATTTTTAGAGATATGTTACAGTAATTTACTGAGACGTTCCACGACTGTACATACTATACTGTAAGTTTGAGGGACCACAAAAGATAGTACACTTACCTGTTCTCTTCTCTGAATGTCCTGACAATGGAGGCCACAGAGAACCTGCTTATATTTGGTTGAACACGTAGTCCTGCTTCCCTCATACTCATTCCATGAACCAGAATATGGTGTATGATTGTTGCTCTAATTTCATTGGAAATGATGGTTCTTCCTCCTCCTCCTCTGTCTCTTCCTTCTCCTCCTTTGTCTCTTCCTTCTCCTCTGTCTCTTCCTCCTCCTCCTCGTCGTCGTCGTCTACTTCCACTTCCTCCTTCTCTCCTGCCCTCCATTGTGAAAATCACACATGCCATTTGGATTTGACATGGCTTTATATCCTGATTACTGATTGGGTGCAACACGTTACTGATTTGAAACAGGTGTGTTCAATTTTGAATGCTTGTGTGTTACCGATGACAAGTGTGTTGCTTGTGTTTCACTTTTGGGAGCTGTGTTGCGCCATTTTGAGTTGAAGTGCACCACAATGCTGCATGTGCTTTGTGAATGACAATGTGTTTACAGTTTTGCACAAAGAGTGATTCCGATTTGCTAGTTGTCTAACCACATGAGAAGTGTTTAAAGTTCTGTAAACTGTGTGATTCAATCAATAAAGTGGTTTGTACACTTGCAACTTTGGTTTTGCAAATGGATTTTAGTGTTTTAGCAATTCAGAAATACTGTATTACAAAACTGCAGCTTATTGTTGAAAACTACATTTCCTAACTTAAATCATGCAGTCCATTTTGAATTTTTGATAAAGCTATCATGACTTGTCTAATAGAGTATATTACAGTAGTGTTTGTCAATTACATCAGTTAGCCTAGATTATAGGCTACATATTAATAGGCAGTAATTCTCTTAGGCCTTATTTAAAATCTTGAGCGCCACATTATTTAGGAAGAACTCAAGGCAACCATGACTAATATTACTATATTTTAAAATGTGCTTAGCTTTTCACATAGGAGTTATACTGAATTGTATTATTTGCCTGTAAATGCTTATCATATATTTCACCCGTCAGTGGAGAGCAATGACCAGAGTATGTAAGCATAGTTGAGTGTTGGAAAATCCTACCCACCCACTGAGCAGTTTTTGCAGGGCTCCATTGTCCTTTTCCAGCTCTGCAAAAAACAGCTCTGTTCTCTCAGAAATAAAACTGCATCACCATATTGTGCCATTATTTTTTTTCAAAAGCATAATTTAACTAATACCCCATTTACTTTTGTAATTATTTAGACTACCATTTAGTTTTCAATTAGGCTATCCAAGAAGCACTCAACATGTAATAGTTTCAGGTAAGACCCCCCCCCAAAGATCAATGTCTATTTCCTGACACAAGACGAAAAGTTTAGAGTTTTTTTTGTATGTTGAAGATGGCTATGCTTAGGGTAATGGATTATAAAGTAAAATAAATGGCTACAGTTGACAGATTAATTCGTGTTTAATCACATGTATATAAAAAGTCTACACACCCCTGTGAAAAGGCCAGGTTTTTGTGATGTAAAAGGAGACAAAGATAAATCATATCAGAACTTTTTCCACTTTTAATGTGACCTATAATGTGAACAATTCAATTGAAAAACTAACTGAAATCTTCGAGGGGAAAAATTGAAAAATAAAAACCTTACAATAACCTGGTTGAATAAGTGTGCACACCCTGTTATAACTGGGGATATGGCTGTGTTCAGAATTAACCAATCACATTCAAACTCATGTTAAACAGAAGTCATTACACACCTGCCATCATGTAAAGTGGCTCTGATTAATCACAAAGGAAGTTCAGCTGTTCTAGTAGGATTTTCCTGACATTTTCTTAGTTGCATCTCAGAGCAAAAGCCATGGTCTGCAGAGTGCTTCCAAAGCATCAGAGGGATCTCATTGTTGAAAGATATCAGTCAGGAGAAGGGTATAAAATAATTTCCAAAGCATTAGATATACCATGGAACACAGTGAAGACAATCATCATCAAGTGGAGAAAATATGGCACAACAGAGACATTACCAAGAACTGGACGTCCCTCCAAAATTGATGAAAAGACGAGAAGAAAAAAGAAAGAAAAACATTCAAGCCCGGCTGAAGTTTGCAAAAACAAACATCAAGTCTCCCAAAAGCATGTGGGAAAATGTGTTATGGTCTGATGTGTTTCACTTTTGTTGCTCCAAGGTTGAACTTTTTGGCCATAATTCTAAAAGGTATGTTTGGGGCAAAAACAACACTGCACGTCACCCAAAGAACACCATAACCACAGTGAAGCATGGTGGTGGCAGCATCATGCTTTGGGGCTGTTTTTCTTCAGCTGGAACTGGGGCCTTAGTCAGGGTGGAGGGAATTAGGAACAGTTTCAAATACCAGGCAATTTTGGCACAAAACCTTCAGGTGTCCGTTAGAAAGCTGAAGATGAAGTTCACCTTTCAGCACGACAATGACCCAAAGCACACATCCAAATCCACAAAAGCATGGCTTCACCAGGAGAAGATTAACGTTTTGGAATGGCCCAGCCAGAGCCCAGACCTGAATCCAATTGAACATCTGTGGGGTGATCTGAAGAGGGCTGTGCACAGGAGATGTCCTCGCAATCTGACAGATTTGGAGCGCTTTTGCAAACAAGAGTGGGCAAATATTGCCACGTCAAGATGTGCCATGCTAATAGACTCCTACCCAAAAAGACTGAGTGCTGTAATAAATTCAAAAGTTGCTTCAACAAAGTATTAGTTTAAGGGTGTGCACACTTAAGCAACCAGGTTATTGTGAGTTTTTTTATTTTTTATTCTTCCCCCTCGAAGATTTCAGTTTGTTTTTCAATTGAATTTTTCACGTTATAGGTCACATTAAAGGTGAAAAAAGTTCTGACATGATTTATCTTTCTCATTTTTTACATCACAAGAACCTGGCATTTTAACAGGGGTGTGTAGACTTTTTATATCCACTGTATATTCCCTTATTTGGTGTTTTGATGAATGTGGTGAAGACCGCTGTCCAAGGCGTCTGTCCCAAATCTCCCACTGGTGTTCAATTGGGTTGAGATCTGGTGAATGTGAAGGCCATAGCATATGATTCACATTTTCAAACTCAACAAAGACTTCAGTGACACCTTGTGCCCTGTGGATAGGGGCATCGTCATCCTGAAAAAGACCATTCCCACCGGGATAGAAATGTTTCACCATAGAATAATGATCACGCTGAAGAACTTTGTAATGATTTGCATTGACCCTTCCCTATAAGGGGACAAGTGGACCCAAATCATGCCAGGAAAATGCCACAGCATAACATAACAGCATAACAAATTAAATCAGAAAACGAAATGGATCAAGCCAGTAGCATTAGGAAGATATCTTTATAACTGATAATTGGCAGCATAGTACAATAATGAATGCAGTTAATTGATTATTGTGATGATACACACATTTATTTGAAAACACACTGAAGTTTGGTTTAAAGTGACTCAAACAAAATTCATTTTTATACTTAATTTGTACGGTTGTTTTGTTCATTTGAATGGCTGGCAGCAGAGTTGTACAATTTTACTGTGTTCATACAGATAAGAATTATTTTTATTTACAGTTATTAAAGTGCACTTTTCTGGAACAACTTGCACTATTTTGAAAGACAAGTCAGAGCCTTAGGTAATTATTTCAAGGTAGTTTATAAATAAGGTACTTTTTATTTTTGATTATTGATATTTTGTAAAAAAAATAAAATAAATCTATTTTGGTTGTTTATATTTGTTAAATAAAAAGCAATTCCATTTAATGTTTTGGGCCTGGTCGTCAATGTTAAACATTATCCTTTAGTAATCTTTCATGTTATAAACCAGAGGATTCCCTGTGCAGTTCATTCTCAGAGAATCTCTCTTGTAATTAATATTGTTATTGTAATTATCCCTATATCCAAATTGAATCAAAATCAAATCAGAATCAAATCAGGACCTTGTGAATTGAAATTGGATCAAATCGGAAGATCAGTGACAATACCCAGCCCTACTCAACATTGTTGTCACCTATCGTCTGCCAGGTGCTCTAGGTGTCTTTCTCAATGAGTTTGACATTCGGATTAGTTCATTCCCACATGATGGCTCAACACTCATATTGACTTCAACCTTCCAACATCAGACTTCGTAGTCATTTCTCTCCAATTCTCTTTTCCCGCTCCTTTCCTCTTTTGACCTCACCCTTTCCTTGTGAACTCCTCACAATGCAGGCAATGCACTCAATCTAATATTTATTAGATGCTGTCTATCAACAAATCCCGCTCAAGTCGTCTGACCACTTTGTCTTGTTCTCTCTTTCTTTCTCCTATCACTGCTACAGTTGTGCTCAAAAGTTTGCATACCCTTGGAGAATTGGTAATATGTACCATTGGTAAAGAAAACATGAGTGGGCAGGCAAAACATCTTTTATTTTTTATGGGATTCATATTCAACTGTAAGTAATAACAGAATGGCACAATCATTAAACAAAACATGGCAACAAAGAAAAAAAATGTACTCACCCTTGTTCAAAAGTCTGCATACCCTTAGTTCTTAATACTGTGTATTGCCCCCTTTAGCATCAATGACAGCATGCAGTCTTTTATAATAGTTGTCTATGAGGCCCCGAATTGTCGCAGGTGGTATAGCTGCCCATTTGTCTTGGCAAAATGCCTCCAGGTCATGCAAAATATTTGGTCGTCTTCAGTGGTGTAGTGGTGCCCGGAGAAGTGGGTATACTGTAATCCAGTGGTGTAGTGGTGCCCGGAGAAGTGGGTATACTGTAATCAGGGGCGTAGAATCAGGGAGGACGGCGGGTCATGACCCCCCCAATATTACAGACAGGTCAATGTGACCCTCCTGGAAAAGTGAAAATCCTGGGATTTTGCTAATGACTCATAATTGTATCCTACTTTAGTTACTTTGTGTTTGGTAATGAAGGGCCTACTTTGCATCAGCAACACTGACTCAATGACAAACAAGTCAGTCATAAGAATACAACAGATGGCAGCTTTATTCATACCAACTAGTTTCTAAGTAATCATTTGATTGTTAATCATAAATATAATAATAAATGTGTCAGGCTGTCATTCATGCAATGGTATGCAAAATCATGATCCTATTAAACAGCTACTTCAATTAGGGTACAATCATTTAGCAATCAATTATTTATTTGTTAATCATTGGACACCTATTTGGAAGTTGAAAACAAACATTTCAGCACTTTGTCAACAATTATTAAATGATCAATATGTTTTGATTTTAAATGTAGCCAGAAACGTAATCAGAAAGTAGCAACAGAACTTATCAAGAAGTATTAACCCAACTCCAACCACTGAATCTATTGAGAGATGCAGAATATAGGTATAGAGGACACATACACATTAATAGTGTAGTAAGAACATTTACTTAAACTCCATTAGAGAATACTACAATAGAAAATACTACAGACCAGGTATTCCAAAACAGTTCAAAGGTTCTACCAAAAACTGTCAAACTTGTGTGAGTGTGGGTGAGAAAGTAAGCATGTGATTGAATGAGTGAGTGTGTGTGAGAGAGGGAGTGTATTGAATGAGTGTGTGCCCTGTGGCCTACATTGCAGGGGTCTCTTTAGCTACTGATGCCTTTAAACACAACTAACTTTTCAAAAGGTGTGGCATTTAGACGTCGTTGATGGGGCCGGTTTATCAGTCCAGCAAAGGAAAATAAATGCTCTACTGGAGCTAAGGATGGGATTATTATGTTAAACCTCCAAAAAGGTGTTTGATTAGGGGATACTCCTCCAAAGATGCCAAATACACGTATCTCACCTTGACCTTCAGGTATGGGTGCCTTTTCTGTTCTGATCTCAACAAGTCTGGGCAAATTACTGAGTAGGCACCAATCAGAGGCAGCATTTTTATGTTATCATTTAGACTTTTCACAAACTATTTTACAGTATATTTATGCTACAAAATACAAAACACTAAAGTATTTTGATATAAAATATGAAGCCATTTTCATCAAATACAAATGACAAAATTCAATTTTGTATTTGAAATATTTAAAATACATACATTCATAAATACTGCCCATCCCTGTCTAACACCATGTAGATACATTGGAAATCAAGTCTTTGAACTACCCTAACTTACCCAGTTTCTTGCATCCTAACCAGAGATTTTTGGACTTTATAGTAATTTTCACTTACTTTACTGTCTATAGGTCTGGCCAATCATTGGTGTCTATAGGCGTGTTCACACTGCACCTTAGCCTAGGGCTAAGAGCTTTCTAAGCTCTGGGCTAAGGGCCTCCTAAGCCCAGGGCTAAGCAAATGTTCACACTTGCATATTTTGAAGTGGGCTAGCACCACCCTAAGCCTGGGGTTAGCTGGCCCTGCTCCAGAGCAGGGTTAGCACCGACTTTTCGGGGCTAGCCCCAGAAACACGGTGCCAAAATAACCAGTGTGAAACGGGGTCAAGAATAAAACCATAGAACGTTTATTGTCCAATCACAAAACCTGCTCTTTCACTTAATTCACATACGCTCGTAACGCGCGCCGTTACGAACAGCTGCGTCTGTTTTGGTCCTTTCACTCTGCGAACTTTTGTCGTTTCATTATACCTGCCAAATCTTAGCGAATTAGTTATTGCAGCTTTCTTTGGACATAAATCTTACAAATAAGTCGAAAGAATGAAGGTTAACTAACGTTTTTCTCTTTCTTTGCGTAGTTTTAACAAAGTTGCCCAAGCAAATACCGACAGGGTGGGCATATTGATCATCCGATGTCAAGTCGTTCATTAAATCGCGGTAGCGTAACAATGATCATTTGTTAGTGATGTAGGCTACGGTAACATTATTCGCATGCCAGAGAGAACGTAACATTTGTAGCTTATCATAGAATGTAAAATGGTATTGTGTGATATTTGTCCGTTAGCCCAGGGCTTAGGAATACAAGTGTGAATCCTTAGCCCAGGGTTAACAAACTCTTGTGTGAACACAGGCTAAGTTAGCCCAGGGCCAGTCTTAGCCTGGGGCTAAGATAGCCCGGGGCTTAGAACAATGTAGTGTAAAAAGGCCTTATGAAGAACAAAAACATACAGTATACTCAGTAATTTACAATGAAAGTGCAAATAAGATAACCAATTTACACCACAACAAGATTGCAATATTGCATTAAAAAGCAAGCCATGTGCTGTATGATCCACGCTTGGCCATATGAAAGCTGAAAGGTTTTAAATAAGAAATCTAGCTAACTGGCTACCAGTCCTGATGTCAGCTTCCCTACCCGCATTTTCCAATTGAACTAGCTACCATTTCCAAAACAAAAATTGTCAACAGTAAAGTTTGCTAGAACACGTTAGCTAGCTAAAGCAGTTAACGAGGGAGTACGGCCAAACCGCAACATTGACAAATTGATTTAAGGCAAAAATACGTTATTTACTGATACACTGTACGGTAATAGAGGTACCAAGTCCTTACCATGGAGGATCCGGTTGCTTTCAAAATTTGGAAGTGCACCAGCAGCGCTGGCAGTTTTGTCTGCTGCTCGACTACGTTTATTTGGTTGGATTAACGACAAAGTTGTTTCATGAGTTCGTTTCATAATGTATTTCTGAAGTAACGTTAATCCTATGGAAAAAAATTTTTGCCTCGGGGAAAAAACCCCTGAATATTCCGCCAGGCAAAAATACTTGCCTCAAGTGAAGTAACATGAGTTTTTAATAAGCAGCCATTCAGAGCTGTCATACGTCGGTCTCAGGCACATTATTTATTGGTCGTTTTTAAAATGTTGCGTTTGTAATAATTATGCGACTGGCTTTTGTATTCTAATTTTATTAGCATACAAAAGCTTTATCACAGAAATAATGTATATTGCATATACGTTCACTGTACAACATTCATACGCATCAGTAAGTAGTCAGTATATGCTATGCCCGCTGACAAAAAAGTGGGTAGAAAGCGTATACCTGCGTATACCCTCCACTACACCACTGGTCGTCTTGCATGAACCGCACGTTTGAGATCTCCCCAGAGTGGCTCGATGATATTAAGGTCAGAAGACTGTGATGGCCACTCCAGAACCTTCACCTTTTTCTGCTGTAACCACTGGAGGGTCAACTTGGCCTTGTGCTTAGGGTCATTGTCGTGCTGGAAAGTCCAAAAGCGTCCCATGCGCTGCTTTCCTGCAGAAGAATGCAAATGGTCTGCTAGTATTTTCTGATAACATGCTGCATTCATCTTGCCATCAATTTTCACAAGATTCCCCATGCCTTTAGAGCTCACACCCCCCCAAAACCTCAGTGAGCCACCACCATGCTTCACAGTGGGGATGGTATTCTGTTCACTATAGGCCTTGTTGACCCCTCTCCAAGCATAGCGCTTATGGTTGTGACCATAAAGCTCTATTTTGGTCTCGTCACTCCAAATTACAGTGTGCCACAAGCTGTGCCAAGGCGTACCAAGGTGTTGTCGGGTATATTGTAACCAGGCTTTTTTGTGGCATTGGTGCAGTAAAGGCTTCTTTCTGGCAACTCAACCATGCAGCTCATTTTTGTTTGCAGCTCAAGTATCGTCGCATTGTGCTCCTTGAAACAACCATACCGTCTTTTTCCAGAGCAGCCTGTATTTTTCCTGAGGTTACCTGTGGGTTTTTCTTTGTATCCAGAAAAATTCTTCTGGCAGTTTTGGCTGAAATCGTTCTTGGTCTACCTGACTAAGTGATTGAACGGTACTGACTGGCATTTGCAAGGCTTTGGATATATTTTTATATCCTTTTCCATCTTTATAAAGTTCCATTACCTTGTTACACAGGTCTTTTGACAGTTCTTTTCTGCGCCCCATGGCTCAGTATCTAGCCTGCTCAGTGCATCCACGTGAGAGCTATTGTAACAAACTCATTGACTATTTATACACAGACACTAACTGCAATTTAAAAAGCCGCAGACGTGGGAAATTCACCTTTAATCGCCATTTTAACCTGTGTGTGTCACCTTGTGTGTCTGTAACAAGGCCAAACATTCAAGGGTATGTAAACTTTTGATCAGGGCCATTTGGGTGATTTCTGTTATCATTATGATTTAAAAAGGAGCCAAACAACTATGTGATGATAAATTGCTTCATATGATCACTATCCTTTAATAAAAGACAGTTTTTTTTGCATGATCAGTAATATTTTCAAAATCAATGCCAAAATTTCACAATTTCTGCCAGGGTATGCAAACTTATGAGCCCAACTGAATGCAGATGACAGTTAACCCCACCCCCAACACCCAAATGACAACATGCATTTCTGCATGCTTGGCCGATATCTCTGCTTGGATGTCGGCCCACCACCTCAAGCACCACAGAGTCATCCCCTCTAAGCTAGCTGTCAAACTCAGGGACCTCGGCATCAGCACCTCCCTCTGTAAGCCAAATCAGCAACAGTGATGAGATTGCCTGTAGGGAGGAGGTCCAGCACCTGGTGACATGGTGTGCCGACAACAACCTGGCACTTAACACCAAGAACCCCTAGGAGCTCATTGAACTACAGCAAGTCCAAAAGCTGCACACACACATGCATCTACATCAATGGGTCCAGAGTGGAACCTGTCTCCAGCTGTAAGTTCCTGGGTATCCACATCTTTGAGGACTCTCCTGGTCCCTCAACACCTCCACCCTCGTCAAGAAGACACAGCAGCGCCTCTATTTTCTGAGCAGACTGAAGAAGGCGCATCTGTCTCTTCAGATCCTAGTAAACCTCTACTGCTGTACCACTTCAGGGCATTCTGACCAACTACATTGCCGTGTGGTTTGGCAGCTGCTCTGCTTCTGACCGGTAAGCCCTGCAACAGGTGGTGAAATCCGCCCAGTGCATCACCAGTTTCCAACTCGTTTAATTTGACGTTCTCTGTTAACATCAATGCAGTGACTCACTCCAGTAGGTTCATGCTCTACAACATTTGTAGAGTATGACCTTATCTCACTCAAGAAGCAGCAGAGGCACTTGTCATGTCACGACTGGATTACTACAAGTCACACTTGGTAGGGCTCCCAGCGGGTGTAACAAAACCCCTGCAACTCATTCAGAATGCAGCAGCCCACCTGGTGTTTAACCTTCCAATGTTCTCCCATGTCACCCCGCTTCTTTGCACTCTATACTGGTTTCCTATTTAAGCTCAAATCAGCTTCAAGGGTATGGTTCTTAATTAGGGAGCAAAACGTGGAGCCTTTCCTTCCTACTTTCAGGCAATAGTCAAACATTATTCATTCAGCCACTTCTAAGTTCTTGGCTGTCCTGGTCCTTCTGGGCAGTTCCCAATCCACACAGTCAAAACTAATCTCTGCCCTGGCACCTCAATGGTGGAACCAGCATCCCATGAAGGCTAGGCCAGTCCAGTCTATACCTTTCTTCAAAAAAACATCTGAAAACTCACCTTCTCAGAGTACTTAAAATTGTTCCACTACCACCAACTCTGTCTGTCTGTCTTTTCTTAAATTTTGATGTTATGTTTATTATTTGTATTCCCAGCACTGACCTTTGCCTTTTAATTCATTGATTAGAATGCATTTATTGCTAAACTGTGGTTGTTTCACCTAGCTCTTTTAGAATGTATACACTTACTGTAAATCACTCTGGATAAGTATCTACTAAATGCATAAAATGTAAATGTTCTGTTATTCAGATAAAAACATTTGCCTTATAGCCCAAGTCAATCTTATGGCACATCTTCATTAGTAATTCATGTAGTCCCTTATGTAGTGGTGCAGTATAACTATCCACAAGGGCAACATGTCTGTTTTTGTAGTAGGTTATTTGTTAGGCCTGAATTTAGTATGTGGTCTATATTCTAAACTCTTTCTAAAGGTCCAACACCTCCTTGTGGTACCCAGAAACCCATAAATACATTGGGTCCCCACATGTGTATGCCTGGATCACACACACAGGGAGAGAAATGCATGAACAAAAACATTATGTCATGATGGTTTTTGCATTTGACCCACATATCATCAGCATAGACGTCATTATTAGGGCTGGTCTCCATGGTGGCAGCTTTTCTGCGGTTTAAGCGGCAATCTGCTTAGGTTCAATGTCTAGTATTAGCGTAGTCATGTCAGGCACGTGTAACCTACATCAGGATCTACTGACTTCCAGGCTTCCAATTCCTAAAGTCCCGTTCATAATTTACATTTTTTTTTCCCACTAGCGTCATATAAGCTTAATGTCGTGACCATGTCTTTCAACCTATAATCTACCTTCAGCAACATGATACATCCATTGAGACTAAAGCCGTTTTGTGTAAAGGACTGTGCGCCAAAAAGCTTTCTTAAAGTAGACCTAGTCTAAGTTTGCTGACCTTCCCAGACCAGCATTTTATTAGGGACCGTAGGTTTTCACATCAGCGTGAACAGATAGTGCAGTTAATGTTTTTCTGGTTCGTCTCGGGAAATATGTTTGCTCTGTCTTGTGGATGCCCACTCCGTTGAACCATTTGAGCCAAATGGTTTTACCGGCTTACTGTGGCTTTGACATCTGTCGCGTCAGTATAGCCGTTTATGGTGTTAAAAATTTCAGAACAAAGGTGTACGGTTGATGCCTGTTATGGTTCCGTGGTAATAAATGTTTTCTTCACGTCCAAGATGGGGCCTGCCGTGTCGGAATTAGAAGGGTGCGAGGGGGGGTATGGTGAGCATCACTCAGTACATTGTGCCCTGACGATTCAGATGCTCAGTTAAAATATACAGCAAGCTATTGTGTTTTAATATTTGATCAATGCTACTTTCTTACAACATATAGCCTAACCTCATGTCGCCTATAGTATACTGCTTGCTGGTTGAATACACTATGGTACAGGTAGTTTGTCAATTTATTTTTTGAGTTTTGAATACTTAATGAAAAATTGTGGAACTCCACCCTGCGCCTCTGGGAACAGTGATGAGTGCATAGGCGCTGTAACGTGAGATAGATCTTTTCGCTATTTTGCCACCGCCGCCGTTTTCTATTGTCCAGTGCTTTATTTTTAATGTATCATTACATCTGAGCAACACGTGAATCCGAAGGGATACCGTGTTATTATAGAAACCACCCAAGCGCTGTGGAATAAGACTTACTGTATTTTTTCAGGTAAAATCTGAAGACGGTGAAATGATCCCCAAGTCAAGAAAAGCTTCTGATGTAAGAATGGCAGTCAGCATCCAGGAGATTGCTGCTTTAGCAAAGTCTTCCTTGAATGGTGATTTTTTTTTCCTTTTTTAAATTTTTTATATCTTTAAACATAATGTCAACATTGTTATTGTTTTTAAATTGGAAGGTTTTCATTGCCTGTTATGTATCTCTAAATGTCAGAGCTGTCATCATCTCATTTTCTAATGGGGACCCAAATAGACCGACAGGCACAGATGGACACAAGGATTCATTTTTTTAAACACAGGCTAATGCCTAATCATGCCCACATATTGTTTTTTAGGTCACAGATGTATAGACCCTATCTAACCCTGACTTTCCGCTTCTCTCTCTCAAGGCTTATCACAGGCCATGAAGGACCATGTGACCAAGCCAACATCCTTGCAAGGTGGCAGAGTTGCCCACCTCATAGAGTGGAAAGGCTGGCCAAAAACCTCCAGCTCCCAGAGGGACCCCCTCCACACACACTTCAACTCCTACTGCCACCTCACTGAGGGGGAACAGGAGGCACGCTTTGCCGCAGGTGCATGTTTTTCCACTGACTAAGTCTATAAAGTATCGCCAATGTCCATGATACCAGCCAGTTAATAGCAAAAAAAAATATTTTATGAGGGCTGCATACACTACTCTGTTTCAATTAGGCATCATTTTCTGACTGATCAAGTTGTCTTTAATCAATGGCTCACTTAGGAGCTTACCAGATAATTGTCCTCTACTCAGGGTTGGTCTACTCTACTGAGGGTTTAAGAGTCATTAGCATATGGTCTCTCTAGGGACGATTTCTGGGTCAGTTGGGCTGAAATTGGACTACCACCATGTTTGCATGTGTCCGTACCACTTCCTCCTTCATAGAACTGTCCTGCAACTCCTCTCTTACCCTGAGATGTCACAGCTTAGCTCTGGGCTCCGCCCCCTCCGACATGGTCCTATGAGACCCATACAGATAATAGCCAATCAGAGACTGCCACTTCACAGTCCTCAAACACCCCCAAGGTGATAGAGCAGCCTCTGGTCCTATACACTCCCTAATTCTCAGATGCCTGCCTGCCTGTTTGCCTGCCTGCCTGTTTGCCTGCCTGCCTGTTTCTGTTTGCTGGGTGTGGCTGACAGCCACCTGTAAGGGTTCTGGGTGATAAGATTCTATTTTATTGTGTTTGGGTGTGATCTAGGTTTATGTGTATGGGTGGGGACGTGTCCTCACAAAGATAGTAAAACCTGAAAAATCGGTCCCCTCAAGGTCTTTTGGCAGGCTCTGACTAAGAAGAGTAAGAATTTCAGCTCAGAGATTATGTTTAGGTAAAAATAGAATTGGGCATGGTTTTAGAATTGGGGTTACTTTTAGGTTTAGACATTACTGTTTAGGTGTTAGGTCTAGGTTAAGTGTAGGCATAATAGGTTAGGGTTAGATTAAGGGAAATCATTTGGTGTAGGGCTAGGGAATAGGGAACATGGATTTCTCTGTCAAGGTTTGGACCCCACAATGATAGAAAGACAGCTATGTGTTTTGATGAGAGAGAGATCCTGGATTTACTATACATGTGGGTATCAGAAGTCACCTCATAGATAGTAAAACCTGACATTTTTTTCCCTGCAGGGATTTCTTTTCTTGCTGGTTCCCACAAGAAAAAAGTCTATTTCCACCTCAGGAGTGAGGTTTAGGGTAAAACTTTTGGGGTTAAATTTAGGTCTAGGGGTTACGGTTACAAGATGTTTAGGCATACAGATTAAGCTATTGCGGTTAAGGTTAGGGTAGGGTTATGTTTGTGTGTAGTTCTCTGACAAGTGTCTATCCTTCACCAGGAGTGGCTGAGCAGTTTGCTATTGCTGAGGCCAAGCTAAAGGCCTGGTCCTCTGTGGATGCTGATGATGATGATAAGGAAAGACAATATCACAATGAAGAGTTCCTTCAGAACGGCTTCACACTCCCTATCCAGAGCGAAGGTGAACACATGCATACCCATCACCCAGTACTGTGTAACTTTTGACATGCATCTCATCATGTTTCCAATCATCATGGCTGCCTAGGCCCAGTTTAAGCCTAGGCCCAGTTTAAGCCTGGTTGAACAAGCGTCATTCATTCTGATCTTGTCTGTTTGCACTTTATTATGTGTTTTTTAATCATCTACACTGATGCAACATTGTGGGCACCATTTGAATCTGGATAAGATCAGGACAAAGACCGCATCTTAAAATCAGGTATAAACAGGGCTCTAGACAGTGCTATATCACACTCTCTTTCCTTCTACTGTCTATGACTCAAACCTCTAGTCATCCATCCATCTCTCTCTTCTCATCCATCTCTAGGTGTTCTGACTTTTTGCTCCTCCCTCAGACACGGCAACATCCAATCACGAGCCCCGAGTGCAATTCCGGGCTGAGATTGGCAGTGTGGAAGCGCCGTCCTTGATCGGCGCAACTAGCCTAGTGGGTTTTAGCAGCGACAGCGTGCACTGTAATTGGCCTGCAACTCAAAAGGACTTGGCGGCACCACAAAACGAGTCGCTCGGTCCAGATAGTGATGGGGAACTAGTGGATGGGGAGAATTGGTCTGTACCATCGCAAGAGGCAGACGAGGGTGTCTGTATTGTCCGCAAACCTGAGTGGAGGCCGCGCATCAGAAGCAGTAGGGTAGACTCCTCCTACTCGACCTCTCACTCTGAGTCTCTTGAAGAAGAGGAAGATGAAGATGGAAGTGTTTTCCAGGAGGGTAAAGAGTGGCACTCCTGCCAGAGCCAGAGAAGCGTCTTCTCCGACAGAGGCTCGTCAGGAGTGGCGTCATTCGACGAGGAAGAGGAGGAGAAGGTGGTGGAGGAAAAAAAGAGAAGCGTGTGAGTGAGAGAGCATTTGATGTGATGTTTTTATTTTATCTTGTAGGTGTAGCCTTTAGTCTGTTGACTTCCAGATGTTGTAACTTAGTAATGGCTAGTATTTACCTTTTTTCTTTCTTTTTTCTTCCTTTCCTTCCTTCCTTTCATCATCTCTCATTTACCTGCTTCCCCTACTCTGCACTCTTTTCTTCTCTTTGGCCTGGTTCATACCTGGTACTAATGTGCAGTTGCTGTCTTGATTAGGGTTGGAGACGGAGCGTATATTACTATAAACTTTAAGTTTACAAGTAAACCACCAGCATTTTGTTAGCTTTACGAGGATTGTTATTTAAGAACTTTTACTTAGCTCTTTTGGGTGCTTCAGATTATCAAAGGTAATGTAATAGTCATCTGTGTGGCCTTATTACATGTGTATAATATCAAATCATATTATTTGTAAAAAGAAAAAAATTGAACGAAAAAGATGTAAAATATTATCCTCAATATAAATGATCAATTTAGTGAAAAACAGTGGTGTTTTAATGAGGGTTTCGGCTTAAAATATTTTTGCACATTACTATTTCAATCTATCTAAAATAGTTTGGCCAAATCGGTGGTGTTGTTTTTTGCTGGCATTGTTACGTTTTATTTGACAGGAAAGTGGGAAAAGATACAGGAGAGTGTTTTTGTGTGAGAGCAGTAGGCAGGATTCAAACCCATGCAACAGAAGTATATTTGCACCGGAGCCATCTTAGACCGCTGGACCACCGAGTTGCAGAGTTAGTTGAAAATGCCGTTTTTGTTTAGATGTTTTTTCATTAATTACGGTATTTTCCTCTGACCATATTGTTTATCTAACAGAAACATATGAACCCACAGTATATACAAAAAGTTGGGATGCTGTGTAAAATGTAAAGAAAAACAGAATGCAATGATGTGCAAATCATTTAAACCCTATATTCAATAGAAAATAATACCAAGACAACAAATTAAATGTTGAAACTGGGAAATATTATTGTTTCTTGAAAAATATATGCCCACTTTGAATTTGATGCCAGCAACACGTTTCAAAAAAGCTGGGACGGGCAACAAAAGACTGGAACATTTGTGTAATGCAAAAAAAAACTGGTGGAACAAAGTGGGAAAACCAAAAAAACACCAAAAAAGTCATCATATAATAGTTGATTTTGGGTATGAAAGTAACATTTTCAAAAAATGTCAATGTACTATTTGTAATTCAGTAAGAGAATTGCTCAGGTGTTTTAATGCTTTTGCGAGAGATCTTTGCATCCTCAGTTCTGAACTTTGTATTGATAGTTGCTACATTTTTTGACAGGTTTAACCAGGTCTTCCTGACCATCGCCTGGATATCAATCATGTAAACAGATCTGAATGGTCAAACAATTTAAATCAATATTATACCAGATTTCATTACAGTTAGAATAATTTAGTTATGGCGTCCATAAGAGTCTTAAAGTTCATATGATTTTGAAAGATCACTCTGTTTGCATACAGGGAGGCACAAACTGATGAAGACAAAGTGAATGGATCAGAAACATTTTAATACAATGTGACAAACCCTTATCAGATCAGGATCATACTGATCACAAAACAGGTTAGCGCAAGGTGTAAGCAAGGCTAATGTCTCCTCGTCTTTTCCCACTTCTCTCGTTATCTCCTACTTTCTTGACATCTTTGCTGATGTTACTTTGTGAAAAGTATTTGTGAGTTGAATCTGGATTGCTGAGTAATGTGCTGTTCAAACTGGGAAAGGTTGTGTACATTTCTGTGAAATTATTTTATTGGTTTTCTACATGGCTTGTTATTGTAATGTTTTGCCAGGACAATCCTGTGAAATCATAATGGGGTTTGTCCTGGATAAATAAAACAAACTTTTTTCAATAGCTTTCATTGTTTTTTTTTGTTTTTTTACCAATCTTTGATATGAGGAAAAACTGCCAAAAACACAAACACACTGAATATTTTTTCAAAATGTGTTTTTCTTGAGATATGACTTACAACCCTGTCTTGCATAAAGGAGTTGCTAGAGCGTGATGAGTCGAGGAGATCCTTGCTGATGATGCCACTCCCCACTACAGACAATGCTTGTGCAATAAGCTCCCAGCCACACCTCAGTCAACGTTACAGTTCAGGCTCAAACCTAGTCTGTTGTGGACAGCTTGGCACTGCAAAAGAGAGCTACATGGAGCCCCTGCCCATCACTCAGAATAATTAGTTAAAAAACAGAATGACATCACAAAGTTTTGTTGAAATTTAATCCATCACTGATGTACAAAAAACAATTTTCATGTTCTCTGAAAAATAACAATGGCTGTTGATCTCAAATGCATATTTTATATTTACATGTGTGTGCGTAGATTTCCTTCATATTGTATTTCCGTATGTACAACGCATATACAGGCCGGGGCCATATAAAGGGAGGAACTACAGACTTATTGCTTAACTAAATGCACTGTTGATTAGCTTATACTCTCTACATTACACTCCTTTTACACTATATCTTAAAGATGCACTGTGGAGATCTTGTATCATTTCTGCCTGTAGTTGTGAAAGAGGTGCTCACAAACTAAAACTGGTCCCCCTTTATTGTGTACTACATAATACATTAGGGTACGACATCACCCATTTCGTATGATATGTTACAACATGCAAATAAGAAATAAAAAAGAAACCATTAAGATTCCAATTCATAACATATCATACAACTTAACTGGTGTGCTTAAGTTCCCACAGTGAATCTTTAAGGCCCCGTTTATACCTGGGTCTAACATACATCCTTGGCTCTGATCTTGGTCACATTCCCGCTTGAGCGCACATTTTTTAGACAGGTGTAGATGATTAAAAGACGGAGGGCGATCGAATTGCAATCAGACCTCGGAAACCGACAAGATCAGGACAAGATCAGGATGAAGGACACATGTCCGAGGCAAGTATAAATGGTGCTTTAATGACGAGCACTACTTGACATTGTGAATACAAAAGATAAATTATTGCACAACTGACTCTTCCTAATATACAGACCCAAATTAAACAAAGTTGTTATGGCATGGTTTTACATTGATACTGAACAATTACTATGGCTCTAATCTGGCAATAAAGTGAAGTTCTTGAAGTGAGAAATTATTTAACGTTCATTTAATCCCATTTTGCAATGAGAATTGGAGAACATTCACACACACTATTTTGAACCGACAGTTTAATTAACAGTGTATTGCTCATCTGTGTATATGGACAACATGACTGTGCTTATGTTGTGGTATGTATTTCTAAATTCACTTCAAGGCCAAGCAAGGCTGCATGAATACTTTTCAATGGTGTGTTTTGTGTAAGATGTTGTTTTAGGGGGAGGCCTGAGGGAGGTGCTAATTCTAGAAGTGGGCAGTGCTTTCAACTACTTCATGGGGAGTACTTTTTCAGACAAGCTTTTTAAATACCAGCCCCTTGTATCACACCTAGATTTCCTGGGATAAAGATTTAGGTAGGCTGTTCTAGTATTAAACTGTCTCGGCCACGTTCAGAGGATAACTGTTCGTGGCACCCAGATTGCATGCCTGCCCAAAACTGGAGCAATCTAGCTTGATTAAGTACTGCTCTGTGTCTGCTGTTACGGGCAGCCTGGCTTTGAAGGGGCTTTTTGCATGCTTAAGTGTCTTGATGTCAAGCATCTTTGCAATGTTAAAATCTCTTTATTAATGTAATGTTATTTGTGGATTTAAATTAACTACTCAAATCAATCTCCATTTATTCATTTTGTGTGTGTAGTTCAAACCCATGTACGTGTCAACGTGCATTTGTGCTCACAACAACTGCAGTATTCTGACCGCCACTTTTCTGTCTCCATATAACCAACAATTCCTGTGCAATGTGTTGGAATTCAACATTTAAATCATCCCAGCAACATGTTTAAAACGGTACAGAAAATAAGTTGTGAGAAGAAACGTTTCCTGTCATAAGAAACATAAGTTACAAAACACACTGTTACCAAAACACCCTGTTACACAAAGACACTCTAACGTCCACCTGTCCTTCTACCTTAAAGCCAGAGAAGGCTACATGTACTTTGAGTTAAATGCATGTTAATTACAATGTGCTTCGTAAGTGCTCTTAACCCTGCGAGGTACCATTCTATAACTGAGCATTGTCACCATGTTGGCCTTTTCTCAGCTGCCTTAAGGTTGTAACTTGTTCTTTTATAATCCCTTTTTAGTCCCACTTTAGATCGACAGTACATGCACTTATAATACCATTACAGGAAGTACTTTAATTGCAATGTATATTATAGGCCATTTCATTTAAATCCATCTAAAGTGAGACTTCTTTCTCTTATACTCTCTCCATCTTAGCTTTGTTCTTTTTCTGTCCCATCTCAACCAACCTCCATTCCCTAACCTTTCATTTAAAAAAAAAAAAATAGTTTTGTTTCTCTCTTTCTGTTTCATTTTTTTCTCCTTCTCTGTCTTGTTTTCTGTCCTTCTGTCTTTTTTTCGCACTCCCCGTCTCTGTCTGTCTTATAGTTGTAGCTATAATTAGGGGTCAGTTGTAGCTTGGCTCTTAGAATCAAACTGAGATGAGTGTCAGCACCAGATGGGTGCATGGGCAAGGTTCTGGCAAGTCACACATTCATGAACCCACACACAAACAAACACAAAATGCACGTACACACACACCCAAACATTTACTCACACAGAAATACAAGTCCATTCAGACCAACACATACGCTCACTTCCACACATGTACGCACACAAGCATGTCCACCTTGGAGATTGAGGTGAGAGTGTCCTCTAAGTTTTCAGAAACCTCAACATGCATATCTCCTAACTGTGTCATTCCTTCTGTCGTTCTGATTGGTCCTCAGTACGGATGGGGCTTCGCTCACACTGCAGTTCTGATTGATCCATTTGCTCTATGTTCTGGGATGTTGTTCCATGGGATGGAGTTCCGTTTTCTTTCACCGGGTCTGATCGGTCAGTTTCAAGGAGGTGGGCGGGGTCAAAATCACAGGCCAGCTCTGAATCATCAGTGTGGGTAGGACTGCACTCTAAGATAAACTCCTCTGTCTGGTCCTCCGTTATTGAGAGGCTTTCCTGAAGAACCAATTCTGATGGCGGGTCAGTATTGTCAGCAGGGCTGGTTTCAAATTCCAAATTTGATTGGTCCTGTGTGAAATTGATAGGGCTCTCTTCATATGTAGGACTCAACTGATCCTCCATGTCAGGAGGGGTAGGTTCCCGTGGTAACGAGAGACCTCTGTGGTGGTTCCAAAGCTTGTGTAGCTCTGTCACCTCAGAAACACTTGTGGTGTTGCCACTGTCACGGAAACTGGCAAGTGGGGGTCGCACTTTGACCCCTGTCACCGTCACAGAACCTTCAATGGCCTTACGCAGCTAAAGACAAAGAAAGATGGGGGAGGGAGAGGGAATTAAATAAGGAGTAGTGATAAAGAGAAGTGCGGTGAGAAAGAGGAGAGAGGGAGAAGGGAGAAGGGAGAGAGCAGGAGAAAAGAGAGATGGGGGAGAGAGTGTGAAGGGGAGAGAAAATCACACATAGTAGTGATTCGTAGAGGTTTGTTGCCAAGGCAACTTAAGTCAGCAGCAACTGTAATGAGCGGACTGAATTAGCCTTGATTACTGCTGATTAATGAAGTTAAATATTGTCCTTAAGGAATGATCTGAAGTGATGTCAATATTCAAAACAATTCCCAGCCAAAGTAAAAAGGAAATATTCAGTTTACCAATCATATAATGATGTTTGTATGTTCATTAATAATGTTATTCATGTTTACTGTATGTTCACTTGCCCAGGGACAGCAGATGATAAGTTGTTGGCAAAATCTAGTACAACACATATTTTCTAAAATGTACCAACACAAATGATTTGTTACACATTAACAAATAAATAAAGATATTTGTTTTGTTATAAATCAAGTCAATATAATTTATTGTATATGTATTTGTAGTGATTTTAAGGCGATTTGCACTTAATCCCTTCTAGCCTAAAATCAGTTTTGAAAATATAATCTTCAAAGTAACTACATCAACGGATTACAACCTTTTTCCAGCAGGGGTCCCTATTCTACATTTGATACATAATTTATTCACCAGAAATAATTTTGGATGCCTACAAAAGCGTATCCTAAAATGCCAAATTTCTATTGGAAAAGCTGCACCCTCCTTCACTGTCACTATCTTTCCTCAAATGAAGAATAGCAGGCAATGGCAAGTTGTAATTTTCTCGTTGCTAACAATCACTTCACTCAATTTCTGTTCATGTGAGAAAACAAGCATTTGGATTTTTCTTTGAATGCATACAGGTGTTGCTGGAATTCCTCAAGGTGGCAGCAAATTAGGAAAATCTCATTGTTGCTTAAATTTTAAGGTTTCTATAACCTATAATATTATTATTATATTAATAACATTAAAATGAATTTAATTACATATATATACACTACCGTTCAAAGGTTTGGGGTCACGTAAAAATGTCCTCGCTTTCCATGAGAACACACATGAAATGAGTTTGAAAAGGAAATATAGCAAAATGATTAGGAAATAAAGTCATTGACAAGGTTAGAAATAATGATTTTTAATTGAAATAATAATTTTTTCCTTCAAACTTTGCTTTTGTCAAAGAATCCTCCATTTGCAACAATTACAACTTTGCAAAACTTTGGCATTCTAGTTATCCTTTGGCATTCAATTTGTTGAGGTAATCTGAAAAGATTTCCCCCCATGCTTCCAGAAGCACCTCCCATAAGTTGGATTTGCTTGATGGGCAATTGTTATGTACCATATGGTCAAGCTGCTCCCACGACAGCTCAATAGGGTTGAGATCCGGTGTCTGTGCTGGCCACTCCATTATAGGCAGAATACCAGCTGTCTGCTTCTTCCTGAAATAGTTCTTGCATAGTTTGGAGCTGTGCTTTGGGTCATTGTTCTGTTGTAGGAAATTGGAGTGATAGCAAGATGGAGTGATGCCTTCTATCTTCAAGATCCCTTTTACCACCACCAAAGCACACCCAGACCATCACATTGCCTCCACCATGCCTGACAGATGGCGTCAAGCACTCCAGCATGTTTTCGTTTAGTCTGCGTCTCACGAATATTCTTCTTTGTGATCTGAAAACCTCAAACTTCGTCTGTCCATAACACTTTTTTCCAATCTTCATCTGTCCAGTGTCTGTGTTCTTTTGCCCATCCTAATCTTTTCTTTTCATTGGCCAGTCTGAGGTATGGCTTTTTCTTTGCAAATCTGCCTATAAGGCCAGCATCCCGGAGTTGCCTCTTCTCTGTTGACATTGAGACTGGTGTTTTGTGGGTACTATTTAATAGTACCTACAAAAGTGGGTACTATTTAATAGTACCTACAAAACACCAGTCTCTGCCAGTTGAGGACCTGTGAGGCAGTGGCGGAGCTTAGCTTTCTCTCCCATGGGTGTGAACCTTAGCCGCGGAGGCCCCCCCACACCCCCCAACGCAAAAGTCTTGCTACCTGATTTCCCAACTAAAGGATAGGCAGATAATATAAATATTTAATACTATTCTCCCAAAAATGTATGAACGTTTCACGTACCATGATGAACAGAAGCTTGTTATTAGGCTACAACAAAACATACCTGCAGTTACAAAACTTCGCTGCTAGCTGCTATTGGACCTGGATCATAACTGTCATCCCCTTTTGCTATAAACTGCGATGCTGCTGCTGTCATTGTAACGTCAGATCTATCCATTGCTGATGTTTTTCAAGGGCACATATCATTATATTTCATTTTTATAATGTATTGCTTTTCTTACCCTTGAGTGGCAGACATATCTACGTTCCATTTTTATGTTTTGTTATTTACTTTTCCACTGTTCAGATCCTTAACAAACGAGCTGACAAAATCTGACGTTATACCCAAGGTTGCCAGATTCACTGACAATATAGGCCCAGTTACCTGCGAACTCCACATAAAAACCACACACTGTCATTAAAAATAGCCCAATTAATTGTTTGGTCGATCATACAAATGCATTATGGAATCATAAAAAATATAGATGTTTATCACTTCAACGTCAACTAAATAGTATATAGCAAATTAATCATAATATCATTTTATTCTGCTTGCTATAATTTTTTCAACAATAAGATAAACTACTCGGGGGTCCCTGTGATTGGCTGCCATGGGTGCCGCGCACTCATTGCACCCATTAAAGCGCCGCTTCTGCTGTGAGGCGTCTGTTTCTCAAACTAGACACTTTAATGTAGTTGTGCACCGGGGCCTCCCACTCTTTCTATTTTTGTTGTTACAGCCAGTTTGCTCTGTTCTGTGATGGGAGTAGTACACAGCATTGTACAAGATCTTCAGTTTCTTGGCAATTTCTTAATTTCTCAGAAGACTGAAGAGTTTCGGAAAAAAGTTCTTTGTTTCTGGACATTTTGAGCCTGTAACCGAACCCACAATTGAAGTAGGCCAGTTTTATTGCTTCTTTAATCAGCACAACCGTTTTCAGCTGTACTAACATAATTGCAAAAGGGTTTTCTAATGATCAATTAGCATTTTAAAATTATAAACTTAGATTAGCAAACACAGCTTGCCACAGGACTGATGGTTGCTTTTAATGGGCCTCTGTACACCTATATAGATATTCCATTTAAAATCAGCTGTTTCCAGCTACAATAGTCATTAACAAAATTCACTATGTCTACACTGAATTTCTGATCAATTTAATGTTGTTTAAATGGACAAAACATTTGCTTTTCTTTCAAAAACACGGACATTTCTAAGTGACCCCGAACTTTTGAACGGTATGTATGTACAGTGGATATAAAAAGTCTACACACCCCTGTTAAAATGCCAGGTTCTTGTAATGTAAAAGAATGAGACAAAGATAAATCATGTCAGAATGTTTTCCACCTTTAATGTGACCTATAACGTGAACAATTCAATTGAAAAACAAACTGAAATCTTCGAGGGGGAAAAATAAAAAATAAAAAACTCACAATAACCTGGTTGCATGAGTGTGCACACCCTTAAACTAATACTTTGTTGAAGCACCTTTTGATTTTATTACAGCACTCAGTCTTTTTGGGTAGGAGTCTATTAGCATGGCACATCTTGACGTGGCAATATTTGCCCACTCTTCTTTGCAAAAGCGCTCCAAATCTGTCAGATTGCGAGGACATCTCCTGTGCACAGCCCTCTTCAGATCTCCCCACAGATGTTCAATTGGATTCAGGTCTGGGCTCTGGCTGGGCCATTCCAAAATGTTAATCTTCTTCTGGTGAAGCCATGCTTTTGTGGATTTGGATGTGCTTTGGGTCGTTGTCGTGCTGAAAGGTGAACTTTCTCCTCATCATCAGCTTTCTAACGGAAGCCTGCAGGTTCTGTGCCAAAATTGCCTGGTATTTGGAACTGTTCATAATTCCCTCCACCCTGACTAACACCCCGGTTCCAGCTGAAGAAAAACAGCCCCAAAGCATGATGCTGCCACCACCATGCTTCACTGTGGGTATGGTGTTCTTTGGGTGATGTGCAGTGTTGTTTTTGCGCCAAACATACCTTTTGGAATTATGGCCGAAAAGTTCAACTTTGGTTTCATCAGACCATAACACATTTTCCCACGTGCTTTTGGGAGACTTGATGTTTGTTTTTGCAAACTTCAGCCGGGCTTGGATGTTTTTCTTTGTAAGAAAAGGCTTCCGTCTTGCCACCCTACCCCATAGCCCATTCATATGAAGAATAATGGAGATTGTTGTCACATGTAGCACACAGCCAGTACTTGCCAGAAATTCCTGCAGTTCCTTTAATGTTGCTGTAGGCCTCTCGGAAGCCTCCCTAACCAGTTTTCTTCTCGTCTTTTCATCAATTTTGGAGGGACGTCCAGTTCTTGGTAATGTCTCTGTTGTGCCATATTTTCTCCACTTGATGATGACTGTCTTCACTGTGTTCCATGGTATATCTAATGCTTTGGAAATTCTTTTGTACCCTTCTCCTGACTGATATCTTTCAACAATGAGATCCCTC